>PVJI01023681.1:0-23148 GCA_004026765.1 Micronycteris hirsuta
AAAAAAAAGTTGCTGGTCTGATTCTCTGTCACGGCACACACCTTTGTTGTGAGTTCAATCTCAGTCAGGGCACATACGAGAGACAACCGATTGGATAGTCAATGTTTCTCTCTCACATCGATGTTTCTCTCCCTTTCTCTCTCCCTCCTTTCCCCTCTCTCTAAAAATAAATAAAAACATTTTTTAAAAAGGTACTTATAATTTATAGAGAATATAAAGGGTGCCTAGAATCATTTTAAATGGTCATAATACTAACATTTTGAATACTTACATTCCAGGGACTGTTCTAAGCACTGACCTACATCATTCACTTAATCATCTCTACAACCCTGTGAGGGCGCGACGATTGTCTCCCCTTTAGAGATGAAACCTGTGGCTGGAAAGTTGGATAACTTGCCAAGCCCAGGGTCACCAGCATAATCTACTGCAGGGCCTTGATTCCAGCCATAGGAGTGTGTGGTCAGGAGTCACCCGCTGTCCCCTCCAGGGGCAGAGAGAACAAACGGAGGTGCGGGCTGACCCAGGGCCTGGGAGGACTGGGGGAGACCCCGGCCCACAGGAGGGCTGAGACTTCTGGACCCGGGAGACATCCCAGTCTCCTAACTAAGTGCACACCTGTCTCCGTCCCTGTCCCTTGCCATGCCACACCATACAGTCCACAAAAGCACCATATTCCCATGTCTCCGGAGCCCCCGCCCCCCACAAAAGCAGAGTCCCTTCCCTCCCCTTCACCTGTTCCCTCCTCCAGTCCTCCCCTCCTCCCTTCCTCTTGCCCTCCCTCCTTTCGCCAGTATTCTCAATCCCTTACCTCTTCCTTGAACCTCCTTCTCATCCTCCCTTCTGGGGGCGGGCAGGTTCCTCTCCGTCAGGGCCGTTAATCAACAGACGAAAGCCCCCCCAGGACCAGTTCCTGGGTCTTCTCCTCCCCAACCCCCAGAGCCTCCAGCAGCGGAGCCGGCAGCTATCTCACAGTTCAGAGGCGACCGAGTCTGAGGTGCTGGCGCCCCCTAGTGTGCCAAGTCCCACAAACACAATCATCTCATCCACAAGGCAAGAGAAATGCCTTTAGTTAGGAGGAAAAAGGTTAACAAAATCATGATTGTGTTCTAATGATACCAAAAAAACCAAAACCAAACCCATAGAAACCTGTTCTTCTCCCTCACTTCTGAAAATAGTTTTCTAAGAAGGTAGACAGAGGAAAAAAAAGTTGTTAAGCAAAGAGCCACTGCACATTGTCTGTGGCACTGTGAGCTTGCTGGTTTATACTTGAATGTAAGTTTGAGTATACGTAAGTTCAAAAGCAATGAGTGTAAGTTCAAGAGCATTAATAATGCTCTTTGGGAAGATATGCAAGTCAGACGGTCAGTATTTGCTGTATATACTGCTTCTCTACAGTCACCCTCCCTAGGCGGTAAAGCTACAGACCCTAAACTTGGAAAGAAAATTTCTGTTGTGAGCATAACACCCTCCTGTCAGGCTACACAGCTGCTCTTGGAGACCCTGAAGGAGTCCCAGCCACAGACCAGGCTCCCTCCACGGCTAAAGACCCTGTTCTCTTTAAATGGCAGATTGTTCCAGACGAAAACCTCTCCTGCACAGCCGCCTGGGATGAAAGCAGATTGCTTTAACTTGTAACTTTGAAAGTCAGGTCGTCATAACCTAGAACTCTGGGAAACATCATCATGAAATCTTAAATGCTTGTATGTGGCCCAAGCGATATGTTCCTGCATCAGTCTTTCATGCAGTCCTGTGCAAACTCGGCCTTAACAGATGTTAGTACATACACGAGCTGGGGGGGCATCTCCATTAATAACCGTCTGCTTGTTCCAGGAGACCGGGGAGGCCTTGTGGCTTCAGCTGCAGGCTCCAATTCAGGGTAGGTCGGGAACAGTATTTCCATTTAGACATTTGTAAGGTAACATTAGTAGAGGCTTAAAAATTCCTGACAAATGTCAGGACGTAAATATGTGAGCAGTGTGACTGTGTCTTAATGGGCTCACACAGGCAGTAATTATTCGTTGGTCTGATTTGATAAATGCTAATTCCTACCTTGTTCAAATTGGTTTGATTTGAGGTCCCTGGGTCTCGTGGTGACAACAGAGAAAGTAAGAGGAATGGTGACATTTCCCGAGAAAGAGCAACAATTCCCACACGTGGCCCAGAGGCAGAACTGGCCTCCGCTGGGGCATGGCGGTGGCAGCTGCTCCAGGCACAGGGAGAAACTGAGGGCAGGAGGCAGCGGCTGCAACATCCCGGCACCAACTTTCTCTTGGCACTTGCTCATCTCAGTGACAGAAGGAAGCTCAAGAAGGGGGGAAAGACTCCTCCTGGTCAGGTTGGGTATACACGCTACCATGGCTATTTCCAGAAAAATCCATTAAGAATGTTGATGCCAGCACTTATTTTTATATAAAGTTCTTGTCACAATTTTGTAGAAACCACTGTAAAATTCGGACATGGACATGTATTTAAAATGAGGGCCGTGGAAGCTCTTTTTCAAGCACAGGGGAAAACTGAGAGGAGGGAGGGATTGGATGATTCAAGGGCTAAAACACTTGTCTGCTGTATTGAGTCTGTTGTCATTTAAGAAGTAATGCGCCCTCCAAGGTCTGGTTGTTTGTCTGCGATGTGCCCTCAGCTGTGGTAGGGTAGTCAGCTGTGGGCTGTGCCCGTGTTCAGGCAACTCTCCAGAAGACTGGCTACTAGCCACCCAGTGTGTTGGCATCATTGTCTAGTTATAAACAGTTCAGTAATTACTGACACCATTAACTAAGGCAAAGGAGTTATGCCCCCCAAGCCCCAAGCCACTTTTAAAAAAAGTAATTCCTAATTTCCATCCATTAACTACCACCTTGCATTAGCTAAACCTGGATATATTCTGGTACAAGAAGCTAAAGTGGGTTCCCTGCTCTCATAGCTCGGTTTAAGGCAAGGCACTTGTCATCACACCAGACTGACAGAGCAGTGGTTCTCCAACCTCAGCGGGCATCAGAGGCACCTGTATTCTGGGCACCACTCCCAGAGTTCCTGATTCGGCACAGCTGGGGTAAGACCTGAGCATCTGCATTTGTAATAAGTTCCCAGGTTGTCCTGGCTCTGCTGACTGGGGCCACCCTTTGAGAGCCGCTGACCTAGAACCTGAAGAAATCACCCACTTAGTCGAGCTGGAGTCTTGCTTTCCCAACATTGGTGTACCAAGAACACAGCAGATACGCATCACTCCTGAAAAGTTAACTGCCATCTTGACTTGTAAATGAAGAAGATATGCAGTTTTGACAATTTCTAAATTAAAGTCTCTTCATTAATAACCCGTGGAATTTCCATTTTAGTTTTCTTCATGCCCTAGAGATATTATCACTAGAAACCAGGGAAACACTAAAACGATGGCAGTCCTCACCACAATGAGGGCATTTGAGCCAAACAGAGCTACATGCAACTATTTTTTTCTCTTATTCTGTACACTAAATATATTCAAAGTCAGCAGATATCTAAGATGTCTGGGACAAAGAATGAAAGTAAAGAGTTAAGATCTAAATGCGGCAATTCAAAAGCAAGTAAAAAGATTCAGAAGCATATGATAGCTTTACTATACTAAATTGCCCATTTCAGCACAGGGTATTTAAATTAAAAAAGAGATAGAATCTCTACCTATCTCTGTATTGGAACAACTCTCCATTCACTCACTGGCCACCAGACTTGTAGACTGACAATACAAATGTGCTGATATATAATTATATGTATAATTAATGTGCAGTTATACACACAGGGTGCAGCTTTGGCTGAGTCCTTTGTATCAGGAAGAGGCCCTTAACCATGAGCTCTGCAGCCAAGGTTTTGCAGATTTGACTCCCTCAGCAAAGAACTTAGACCCAATCCATGTTCATTCAGTGATTACTTTCTGTTGTCACAGTTAAACCCAGGACCACCTCTATAACTGCCTAGGTGGGATGCTTAGTGATTGGATTTTCTTGTTTTGTTCTCTTAATCTCAGAATGAACATATCCAAATTCAGTTGTGGGCATATGTTCTTGTGTGTTGTAAAAATTCTGTCATGGTATTTCATAGTTAAATTTCATAGTTCAACATACTTAACATATGTCATGTGCTTTATATGTTGTGGTGAGGCTGGTTTTTTACTGAGTAATGGCCATGCTTTCCTGGAGTTTCAAGACTGTCTATACCCTGGTCTAATAAGATTGTGAAGTATGGGGTCCTGGCACTTCAGAACTGAGCGGAGGAAGGGAAAAGAAGAAATCCTAGGATCCAAGAGAGGAACGCATGGAACTGGGCATTCTCTCTGAGCGCAGACCGGGCAGGAACTGGGAGCAGAAGTTTGGGAGGGCACGAGGCTCCGCAGATGGAACAGCTGTATGACCAGAGTGTTCCTTCCCACGTGGAGTGATTATTTGGACAGTCCAGACTTATACCTCCTCCCAGTGGGAATTTCCTCAGTGTGAACCCAGAGAACGTGAGCCCATCTTTCAGCCACGGCAGCCCTGTGCTTGCAGCACTTGATAAAAAGCAGTTGTTAAAATGAGATGTTTGTCAGGCGCTGGCACCTGAATGCTTCGCAACATCACTATTTATAGCTGGTTAGTCATTCAAACACAGGTGAAAAGATGGATAGTTAGATGTTGTTCATAGGACTCAGAATGATAGCTCTGTTTCCAGAAACCTAAGGCTGCCTTGTGTCACATATTTCCTTTTTCTATTTACATATTTATATCCTACTTTGTTCCACAAATAATTTGAAGAGGCTATTTAATATGCATGCCACTTTAAAATAAGAAAGTGTGAATAAAACTCAGAGTGAGGGATAATATTGGTAGAATGGAAAGATATGACCAGAAGATCTTATGCAATTTCCCAAGGAGACTAAGCCAGAAATTGGGCTCTGAGCTTGTCAGCAAAGAAAAACAGGAGAAATGTAAAAATTATATTATTCACGGAGAAAAAAGGCCACAATTCTTCCAAAGAAAAGCTTTTCCCAATTCTTGGGTTGCAAGAAGTTTCCTACACATACCTGTGTATGGGAAATGCCCTGTTGGGTTAACACGGTCCTTGCAGGCGAGCCCATCGGGGAGAGACGCTGGAGCCGGAGCTGGAGCCGGAAGACTGCGGTGCAGTGGTGGCTCCAGTTGGATGGCCTCCAGGCAGTCACTTGCCTCTTACAAGTAGTGAAACAGACTCCACAGCCGGCATGAGAATGAAGATGAGGTAAACAAAGATTGCAAAGTGCCGTTCAAAGGTAGGGCAATTTAAAACTATGATTCATGGTTTCCTTCCTTGCCACGCAGGTCATGCCTGCCCTCTTGCACACCCTCCTGGGTGTCAGCAGTCCGCAGGCACACTCTCCATCTCTGGATTCAAAACCAGCCCACAGCTGATTCATTTGGGGGTCCTGTGCTCAGTAATCAGTAAATGTGAGCAGTTCCTGATTTATTACAGCCTTTCTCAAGTTCAGTCTCTCGATCAGCAAGTCAGAGATTAATCTGAAAACCCCATTCATATGTTCATTTGTCACAATTTCTACTTTTTTGCCCAGCTCCCTGCATGTCCTTTCTCACCATCCTTTCCTTATGGCGCGGCGTGACACATCCCCAAGGCTCTGCACGCCCAGCAGAGTTTGAGGCAGAGCACTGACAACGAATACAATTTCATTTCGTGTACTCATTCAGAATAGTAACGTTGTATTCATTTGTTCCTAAAGCCACATAAAGATGAAGTCATTGTTTGCTTTAAATGGTTCAATATAAGGAAATTTTGTTTTTAATTCTAAATCCTCAAATACCAAAGATTAAAATGCAAATTATGAAAAAAGTGTTACAAAACCAAAGTTTTACCAAATGACCATCAAGAACAGAGGCTCAGGCTTGTGACTAACATGCAAATGTCATTGGAAGTTGCCTACTTTTACTTCGGTCTTAGTGGTGATGACTGGCTTGCTTAAGATGGTCAGACCTCTTCACTCAAACTCATGTGAGACAAAACAAGAACGGGTCATCCATTTCTTGTTCTATCAGTTTTCATCAGCTCTACTTCCTCTTCTCATGGGATGTGGGGACAGGGCCTCCAGGCGGGAGGGTCTCAGTGGCTCAAGTTTGTAAGATAGGAAAGTGTGTTTCATCCTGCGGTCAGCGTCTAGAGCAGAGTGCTGTCCCAGGCACTGAGCGTAAGTGACTACGTGCCGCTCACTCTCTTTGTGCACAGAGACAAGACAACTTCCATGCAAGAAATCCCTTCTATTTATGACGATATTCATCCCAGATTCCAGTAAGTTTTCTCTGTTTTTGAAGAAAAGAGATTAAACAGGAAGTATACTAATACTTCACATATCTGAAAAAATGTTGGTAACTCATAAATTAATTTTCTGGATAGAAAAACTTTGCTTCTTTAAAATCCCATGCTTAGAAAAAAAATCAGCCACCTCGGATGGCAATCTTTCTAAAATGAATTATACAGGTAAATTACTTATCAGGGAATTTCCGTTATTTGAGGATATAAAGGTATTATTTTCCCCTCAACCACAACTTTCAGTGGTATTGTGTCAAGTGAATTTTTCCCTTATCTTAATGATATCTGAGGCAGAATCTATAATTTCCAATTAATTTCAGTCATAAGAACATAGTCAGCTAAATTCAAAGCTTTTTCTGTCCCCAGTACAGACTAGGTTTGGGGACCAAGGGCTTGGGGCCTGAGGTATGGTTTGCTTGTTCATTCTCCCTCCCACCCTAGCGTGCTGGCCGTGGCGGAGGGATGGAGGGGCTGCTGACCCCACCCCTGGGTCTAGCTGCTGTTGCTGGGGAGGTCGAGGAAGGGCGGGGAAGTACCAGCACAGCACTGGCTCACAGCACTTGATTAGTAGTACTTATGATAACGAAATCTTTTTCAGGAACTGATATTTGAATATCTTGCAATTACATAGCTGGATACTCATCCAAGTGCAAGTGGTTTGGTCTAAAACTGGTCACCTCATCCGATGTGGTAGATGTCACATGGGTGGTTTAAGTCCTTTCACTGGACGGTGTTCAGTTTCACCCAAGTCCTCTTGGCCACTGAAGACTCCTCAGAACAATAATCTTCCTTTAGCTGCTCCGGAAGTCCACAGTTCTGACCCTTTCTCAGGATGGAGCACCCCATCATTCAGCTCAGTGGCCTCTTGGAAGTCCCCAGCTCCTACCTGTTCTCTAGGTTCCATACTCCTTCATGTGGGTAGGATATCTTTTTCTTCTCTTATGCTGCACAGAGAAGTTGGTTGGGGTGGAGTTATACCCCACCCAGGTGGCTACCGTGGTTCAAAACTTACTGGTGCTTACTAAGCACTAGACCTTCCTCCTTCCGAATGCTCTAGACCAAGATTGGCAACAGCTCCCATGTGCTTGTATGCACCAAACTCCAGAGAATTCTCTCATCACTCATTGCTCCAACTTGTTAAGCCTTCAGCCAGGTATCAGAGACCAGTCTCCTCTGCTTTCGAGCATTCCTATTTCTATAAATAATTATCTTAGAGAAAAGGAGGGAATTAAGTTTAAGAAAAGGAAGACAGAGTTTGCTTAAGTCCTATTGTGGGACATATTTGATTTTGTCAGTGCTTGGACTAAAATAAAAGTCCTCAGGAAAAGAACTAGGATGTTGTTTCACTCTTCTCAGAAGGTTGACTATAAAGAAGAAAAAGAAACACATGGGTATGTGGGACCTTCCAGATTCCCATTGTTTATCATTGTGTGAGCCATCATTTGCTCTTTCATTGTTTGTGAGCCACACTATCTCTTAGCCTTACAGAAGAGAGCTCCTTCTGCATCCTGCCTTCCAACACAGGAAAATACTACCTCATGGCCCCAAAAGAACCTCAGCTGGCTTGATTTGTCAGGCATGAGTATGTTAGGGTTGATGGAGCATTCCTCAGGGAGAAATTAATTAATATGCAGCATGATTGAAGCTTTTCATTAGTGGTGTGTGTGTGTGCATGTGTATGCGTGTGTGTATGTGGTGTATTAAAGACTTTGATTTACATAGTTTTGTCAATGACTAAAAGCTAGTTAGAAAACTGAATAACAGAATTTTCCTTGGAAGGGATAGCCTAACAGACCAGAGTTAATGAAAGCATTTATGGCAACTATTAAATATAAATATTTGTCTCAGCACAACGTGGCACTCAAAAAATGTTGCTGACTTATTATTAAACAACATGGATACTTTAACAGAAAAGAATAAGACATACTCTTACTCTTGCATATAATAAGTGCTGGAAAAATGTTGGTTCCATGAGTAAATACCCGCAGTATTGGTGAATTGAAGTGTTAACCAATTGATTACCTTTAAAAACTAACTAAATACTGGTCACCCCGGCAACATTTTTCTTTGGGAATCTTATTAGCCTCAGATGTCTCATCTGCATGTTCAGTGTTCTTTGTTTATATTTAATGTGACACACCTGCAAAAGATAGGAAGAAATTCAGCTGTGATCACCTCTCAGGTTTTATTTTTTATCAGAACAGAATAAAACAGAACAGTAGGGTTCTGCTAAAGCCACATTAAACTTGGACCGTGAGGAGATCTACCACGTAACCATCGCATATTAACCTAGACATAAATCTGTACAATGAACCAGTAAAAGCATTCTTCATGCAGCAAATCCAATGCCCAGGGCTTGACTAGGCTTTTCCTTCCTGCTCATTCACTCCTTCAACTTGACTTCTCCAAGACCTGTTTCAACCCTCATGTCCTCTAGGAAATGGAAGTAAGAAATTCAAAATTAGAAGCTATAATAATCATGGTAATGAAAAAATTTATTCACAACTAGATAATCATCTCAAAATAATATAGGTCAGGGGCCAGACTTAAAGCTAGAACCTGGGGAGAAGCTGGATTTAAGAACATTCACGCTGAATAGAAACGGAAATGTAATGTTACACGAGCACAGGTCTTTACAGCCTGGTTTCCAAGGCAGGTGGAAGTATACCGTGTTAGCATGGTTTGCAAAATCTTAAATAGGAATCAGTCCCATGGGCTCCACAGTTAACAAAAATAGATAAAATATCGTATCTGATCCCCTTGTCAAAGCAGTATTAGAGCAGAGTGGTTAAGAGTATATGAAATGACCCTTACTGGTGTGACTCATGTGGTTGGAGTGTCATCCCATAAACTGAAAGGTCACAGGTTCAATTCCCGGTCAGGGCACGTGCCTAGGTTGCAGGTTTGGTGCCTAGTCAGGGTGCATATAAGAAGCCAGCGATGGATGTTTCTCTTTCGCATCAATGTTTCTCTCCCCTTCTCTCCCCCTCCCTTCCTCTCTCTCTAAAACCAATAAGCATATGTTCCAATGAGGATTCAAAAAAAAAGTGAAATGGAGTCAGGCCTCTGAAATATTGCATTCTAACCACTACCACCACCATCACTATTGTCTATGGAAACTGCGTCAAATCCCTTCCCTCTGTGAACTTGAATTGATTCACCTATGAAAGAGGGACAGGAATCATATCCATTTCCTACTGAAGTCATACAACCACTGCCTCATCACCGGGCAGTTAAATAAGGGCAGGTATGTACAGGGATGGGTACAGTGCCTGGAATCCATGGACTAGCTTTCATTGGTTCTTATTTATCATCTCACCTAAAGTAGTCCCCACAACTACCCTGCTTGCGCTCTCTGCTTGCTCTGCTTCTCTTTCTGAGGATTCTTTCCTTCCAGCTTCGCAAATACTCTCTCCACACCTACTTTCAATCTCACTTACTTCTGTAAAGCTAACCCTGACTTCCCAGCTTACCTGAAATCAGGCTTCCATTCATCGGGATTTACCTCTTGACCGCCCACTCATGGGAGACATGGAGATAGCAATAATATCCTGTCCGTGGTTTTATAACCTTTCACAAGTGCTTACTAAATACTTGTTTACTTACAATTACATGCTTAAATGAGGTAACATTTATAGTATTGAGAATTTTCATATGATGTCTCTTTAACTCATTATTTAAAGATATAAAGTTCTATAAAATTATAAATAATAAGTAATCAAGAAGCAAGTGATTTTTTTTAAAGATTTTATTTATTTATTTTCCAGAGAGAGGAGAAGGGAGGGAGAAAGAAAGGGAGGAACAGTAATGTATGGTTGCCTCTCACATGGCCCTCACTGGGGACCTGGCCTGCAACCCAGGCATGTGCCCTGACCGGGAATTGAACCAGAATCGTCTGGTTCCCAGCCTGTGCTCAATCCACTGAGCTACACCAGCCAGGGCAAGAAGCAAGTGATTTTTTATTCAAGCGAATATTATTTATTTACAAAGGTATAAAAATAGATGACACCCCATGTGGATAATTACTAGATCTACATAAACTTGACTTTCAGAGAAATGCTGAGTGATGTTCTGCTTTTTAGTTTGCAATTCAGTCACCCAAAAGCCCAAGCAGATCTGGGTAAATAAAGAGAAGTGAGGTAAAATGTAATCAAAATAGGCTGTAATGACCTGCTTATACAGCTAAGATATGCAGTAAAATGGATACTTTTAAATAAAATATCTGCAAATGACATTATAACAAAAATGAATATGTTCAATTAAAACACAGGCCTTTAGAGCAATAAACCAAAGAATTACAAAAGTTGGAATGCATTGACGTATTCAAGACAAAATAGATATGATCATTTTAGTCAGCTCTATTACACCATGCCCTCCTACCGGGTTGAACTTATTGAAAAACAGATCTGCTTCTAATAAAACAAGGGAACAGGAATGAATGAATCTTTCATTTGCATAGTGAAGCATAAAGAGTCTACACCAGAGTTCAGAAAACACAAGCTGTCACTCTGCTTCTGATCCTTTAGGTGTGTGACATTGGGGGAAACATCAGCCTTTCTGGACTCACTTGATTGAAATGAAAATGAGTAAATCTGATGACTTCTAAGGACCCTCGTACTCTAATATTCAACACAATACTTGCATAGTCTTGGAAGGATAAACTCCTGTTGTATTATGTGTTCAAGTTCTTTATTAAACATTATTTCATGAACCTGTAATGGACTGACTACCATCTAGCTTGGTGATGGTGTGTATGGCTTTGAAGGTGGGGTTTCACTTTACCGGTGATCAAGTTCAGAGTATAAAATATAAAAATCCTGCCATTCACTTGGGATCAAGATGCTTTCCTAGACTAGAAAATGTACTGAACAGCTCATGGAATTTAGGAAGCTCAGACTGGAGTCTCTTGGCCTTATCTGAGCAAAAGACATGGTTTTGAGACCACTCTTGAACAGTGAGAAATGATTGTTTATATGAACATGAACATGGAACTGGAATGAAAATAAGATGAGCTAATTTTCTGCAAGCTTTGCTTACCTGGGGTTCTAAATTTAGCCATTTATATGTTTAAATCCCTCTCTTATTCCCCTTAAGTAAAATTCTAATACATGCAAGTTTACTACTGTAGAAAATTTTTCCTTTATTTCCCCAAATTCCAGTTTGCATATAAGCAAACCTTGGATATTCCTATTAAGGATAATTTTTAAAATAAGGAACTAGATATAAGGGAGAGTAAAGGAGAGAGGAATGAAAGAACAGAAAGTTTTTAGTGTCACCAGGAAAACAAATGAACAAATGAAAGTATAGCATTTCTTCCCCCAAACATGAAGGTTTATATTTTTAAAAACTCCTGAGCTGACTTTTGTTTCTGCTCATGATGAAGTAACAAGTATCAGATTCACCCTCCCAACATAAAAATGACAAGACCAGACAAATATATGAAGCAACTGGTTTCAGGCAGTAGACAACAGCCAGCACAGGGCTGTGATCTTGGGGAAAAAAGGAAACTGCACATTCACCCTGGAGTCTTCCTGGGGGCACTTTCCAAACTATGGCACAGGAAAATGGAGCCCGGACAGGCAGCGGTGGTCTCACTGGGCTGAGGAGACAGAGAACGGGCTCATGGTTGTTACAGTGGCTAGAATTGGGGGGAGAGAACACTAACAGAGAAGGAGCTCCAGAAACCTTGGATTCTCAGAGGGTCCTCTGAAGTCTTTGCTGAAGACTAAGCTGTGTAGGTGCAAAGTAAGATCCCGGTGGGCAGAAGGTCTTAGACCCCTGGAGGGTCTAAGCCAGACAGAACCTCCAGAAGCCAAGCCGAGCTGGGCGACATTGGAGTTTCGACTAGCCAGGGTGGAAAGAGCTTGCTGAAGACCTCAGGCATCAGCAGAGGGTCTAGAAAGGCCACATCTAAAGCAAGGACCACCCAACACCCGCCATAACAAAGCCTGAAGTCAGTCTCAGCGGGAGCAAACTGATCTCTGGTAAATCAACGGAACGCTGAAAGTAAACCCAACATTCTTTAAAGAAAAACATCAAAATTTAGTGCTAAGTAGCATTTCAAAGCATACATTTAAAAAAAATTACTATATGTGATACAAGGCAGGAAAAAGTGACCCATAACCAGGAGGAGAAATGTTCACAGGAACTGCTCCAAAGATGACACACGTTGGAATTACTAGACGGGACTTAAAGACACGTTATAAATTTGTTCAAGGACTTAAAGAAAATATGAACTTAAAGAGTTAACAGATATGGAATTTCAGTCTAGAAATAAAAACTACAAAAAAGAACCAACTGGAAACTATAGACCTGAAAAATAAAATATAAATTACACTGTATTGGTTTAACATTGGATTGCACACAGCCCAAGAACCTGAAGACAAAATAATGGAAACCTCAAAACAGAAGCACAGAGAGGGAGACAGGAAAGGACTTTGCAAGTTAACGTCAACAGAGCCTCAGCGCCCTGTGGGACTGCCTCCAGTAATCTGTGTACACATGATGAGTCACAGAGGAAGAGGAAAGAGAAAGAATGAGGCAGAAAAAAATTGAATATGATGGCCATAATATTTCTGACCTTGTGGAAAGCTTTTAACCCAAAGATTCATTCAAGAACCTCAACTAACTTCAAGTAGAATAAACAGTGAGAACCACAGCTAAGCATATCATAGTCACAATGCTGGAAACCAAGCCTTAAAATTAACAGGTGAGGGTGGCGGGAGGATCACATTACATGTAAGAGAATAGAAATGACTGTTGACTTTTCATAAGACACAATACAAGCCAGAAGTCAATAAGATGACATTTTTAATGTGCTGGTGTGCACGAGTGTGTTTGGGGAGAGATGGAATTGTCATCCTAAACTTCTATAACTAGTAGGAATATCTCTCTCAAAAATGAAGGTAAAAAAGATTTTCCAAAACAAAAGTTGAGAGACTGTTGCCAACAGTTCTGCCCCTACAATAAATATTAAAGAATGTCCTTTACGTGGAAGGGAAATACTATCAGTTGGAAATTCAAAGTGATGCAAAGGAATGAAGAATACCAGAAAAGGTAAATATAAAAAAAACTTTTTTTTGGTTTAATTTTTTTACTGTTAAATGGACTGTTTAAAGAAAAAATAAAGCACTGTGTTGTGAGATGTACACAGGGGTGGACAAAAACAGGTTTGTACTTGTTTGTATGGAAAGTAATACAATAATTAATAAATAATAATACAAGAATAAACTCATACTCAGAACTGTGAAGCTACATTTGCCAACCCCTGCGGTGTCTGTTTAAGATGTACACCAATAGCACGAAGTGAGAGGGTAGTAACTGGAAGGATGTGGTTTAATATTTTATATTGGAATCGGTAGAGTAGACTGTGATAAATTGAGGCTATTTGTGGTAATCTCTACAGCAGCCATTAAAAAAAAATAAAACAAAGTGGTGCAACTTCAAAAGCCAACAGTGGAGCCTCACAGACTGCCATGAAGGTGTCGAGCAGTCCTCTCCGTGAACCCGAGGTCACCCAGCAGTTGGGCTGGGAGGAAAGACGATGAGCCAGGTGCAAATGTCCTCAATGCATGTGGGAGAGTGACCTGCAGGCTGACAGATGGCAGGACTGAGGAACAGATCACCGGTATTGTGGACTTAAGTAACCCGAGCCTCAAAGTGGGAGTTTGTTTATGGTAGAGAAAGTTGCAAAGGGCACATTGGAAGAGCTTGTGTGGAAAGGAAGCCGGGGAGGAAGGGAATCTGGGTTCAGTGAGATCAGATTATGGGAGAGGATAGGTGAATGAAGGAGCCTCCGTTCTCTGTTTATTTCCTTTTGATTTAACTTTTGCATCATGCTCTTTAAAAACCGTCATTCTGCCCAGGCTATGCCAAGAGGAGCCCTGCACATTCTTCTGCTGCTGTTTACAGGAGAACAAAAGGAGGACACTGCAGAGCTTTGAAAGGGCAGGACACACCCAGAGGGACAGAGCTGAGACCCCTGTGCAGACTCTCCCTCCCCTTTCCACAGCTCTTCTCTGCCAAAACACTTGGAGGGCTCTGGTCTTCACATGTGGAGGCAAATTCTTCCTTTAATTAGTCCATCTCTGCTGTTGTAACACGAACACCAGAGACATAACCTCCACGTGCTTCGTTATGCCCGTCGGTAAACTGTGGAACGGAAGATTTACAATGTACCCCACCCGTGGGGAGTCTCATGAAACGCAGTCATTACAAAGATTTTTACACCATGTGTGATAACATAGAATTCAGATTGCATTTCTCCAGCTTTTAAAAACAATGTGTAGCCCTGACCAGCGTGGCTCAGTTGTTAGGCAGTTGTCCTGCAGAGTGAATGGTCGCTGGCTGGATTCCTGGTTGGGGGCACATACCTGGCCTGAGAGTTCAGTCCCCGGTCAGGTCACTTATGAGAGGAAATCAATGGATGTTTTTGCATTGATGCTTCTCTCCCTCCCTTCCCCTCTCTCTAAAAGTAAATGAATAAAATCTTTTAAAAAAATGTGTAATGAAGTCAACACAACAACCAACAACACAGTAAAATCTAATTTAAATACAAACTTCAGTAATTTATGAAATTGAGAGAAATGTCAAGGACTTACTAAGTTTCTTTTACCCTAGTCAAAATAAATTAAAACTATTTCTTGTTCTCTCATAACTTCTTGAGAGTCATAAAAACCAAGATATTACCTGTATCAAAAATGTTGTAAATCTATGACAGTTCATGGAGGTGATTCTTTACTCCATCACTTTGGTAGTATTTCTGAAGTGGCATTACATACAAGAGCTGTCTCCCCTTCATCTGCTTTGTAACTCTCATTTCCCTGTTTTTCTGCTGGCATTTAGAAAGCTTCACTTTTTTAACTTCACAATAGCATCACACTAATTTTTTCTGAGTGAGTACTTCCTTTTCAGTTCTGGAGTATAAATTGGATTTTCATGACTTGCTGAAATGAAGGTAGTGTCAGAGGAGTTGTAGTTTCCAATGTAGACTTGTCCCTGTAACGAGCTCTGGAAACATCTTGCTACAGATTGCCTTGGACCAGAAGCTAATCAAACAGGCAAAGGGGAGTCCAGTTATGTGATTATTTCCCAAATCCAATGTTTGGATGCTTTTGTTATACTTTTAAATGTGGCCAATTCCAAATGCCTCTGAGCTCATGAGCAAAATTAAAACAAATATACACATAGTTGCAGAGCTGCAGCAAATGCACACGCAGATGTAACACAACTCAATCAGACTCAGCTGCCTGCATGGCAAAGGGCCTAAAAGAAAGGCTTTGCACAAAGCTTTTGAGGTCGAGAACCCCAAGGCTGTGTAGAATAATTTGCTCTTATTTTCCTTTCCCCACGGTTCTAATTTTTAAGTGTAAGGGATCACTCATTGTCTATAGCTCATTAATCATGGTAGCTTTTAATTATGAAAAGTGCAATCAAAAGATAATACACTGAGGACTTGGCAGAAAGGTTCTATGCCCACCCCTTAAATGTGCCAGCACAGCCCGCACTCTGCCGACTATGATTACACTTGGCATTAATTGAAGATGCTGAGAGCTATAAGCCTTCCTGAGTTTAGCCACCTGGAGCAGATTAAAATCTGGGCCCCGCTGGTGAGGAGGTCTGAGGGATTGGGAATACAAGGCTGTTTTAATCTTTTCCCAGTCAGGCTGTTTAGAAATATCCATACATCAAATGTTCATGGATCTCATATAATTTTCTTCTCAGGGGAGAATTCAATTACCACTAACATGAAGTGGGATTAGCTTGTTGTGGCAAGCCATCTGGAGAGAGAAGATTCACCATCTCCTGTAAATATGTTCAGAGATTTGCCGCCATGATTTTGAAGAAAGTGCTGAGGTGCTCAAAGGCACGAATGATGTTTCCTTAGAAAGCCTTGTCCAGTTGACCCAATGAAATTCAAATGCAACTGAAGGGAAATCTAGACCACCTTCTGTGCTGAAATATTCCTCTGTCTCAGGAGGGTGGTATTTGGTTTTTAAGGACTGGTTTTAGGACTTGTAAAGATGGAACAAAAAGTCAGTGGAAACTGTCCTGAAACTGTATTGTGTAGAAAAACAGAAAGGCTCCTGAAAAGCAAAGTGAGTGGAGAGAGGGAGTGAGAGGGAAATTACGATGCGTCAGAATTCATCTCTCCGGGTCATTCTTGAGTGTCAAATAAGAGCTAACTCCCCTGAAGAACATAGCAACAAATTTAGATTAGTTTCAGAAAGCAGAAGACTCAGAGGAGTACCGAAGGCAGAGAAAGCTTTAACATTTTAATGAAAGGAAATAAATTAGCATAGTCTGGGGATAGAGAAAAGATGGCCCAGGAGATCAAAGGCCAACCCAAAGTTCCCTGGGCCAACCCATGACACCTGAAATGATGCCAGACTGCAGAGCAGTAAGTATGTCAGTTCTCTGGAGGGGGAGCTAACTCCCAGTGAAAGAGTGTGTGCCAGCCATACCTATTTGGCCAGGAAACCTCTGTGATATGGGGACAGAACCAATAAACTGGTTTTATTAAATATTTACCATCTTCAAAATTAAAATTACTAATGAACTAGACACATAGTATCTTCTTCAAGTTGTAAGTAAATTATTACAAACAATAGTGAAGCCATTACCATTAAACAAAATTATTAACATATCAATTGATTTTGAAAACTATCCATAAGGCTTCTAAACTCATTGGTGAGGCTAAAACAAGCTTGATATTAAGAAGGCAATGGCACCATGAGAAAGGAAAATCACAAAGTAAACTCAATTTTGAATATAATTGTGAAATTCCTCGATAAAATATTGCATATTGCCTAAAAATGTGTAAAAATATACATCATGACCACGTTGAGTCGATCTCAAGATTTCAATGATGCCTTAACATCAGTAGAAAATCTATTCACGTAAGAAAATGTGAGACACTACATTAACATAGTAAAAGAGAAAAGTCATATGATCACCTCACTGGATGCAGGAAAGCCAACAAATAAAATTCAGTACTCATTCATGACAAAAGCTTTTGGTGAACTAGCAATAGCAGGGAGCATCTACAGCCTAGTAAAGATTACTAAAAACCTACGACAAACATCATGTGTATTGGAGAAATGTTAGAAGCATTTCCTCTAGAGTCAGGAACAGAATAGAGTGCCTATTACCACTACATCTATTCAATAATTTTTGGTGGTCCAAGCCAGCACAATAAAAAACTAAAGATAAAAAGATTGGAAAGAAAGAAAGATGCGGTAACAATAAGATTGTTTTCATTGAAAATTTGAGAAACTCTTCAAGGCAAACTGTTGGATATAAGAAGAGAGTTCAGCAGGATTACTGGATAAAATATCAGTATACTAAAACTACATTCAAATAGACATTGAACAAAATAATTAGAAATTAGAATATGTGAACACACAATAGCAACACGAGTTAAAGGTTTCTATGAATAAATTTAACGAGAGATGGGCAGCTCCTTTATTGATGACATAAAACTAAGACCTAAATAAATGGAATGCTGTTACTCTGTCTGTGTGTGTCTGGAGAATCCTAGCATTTTGTTGTTAGTATGTATGTATTTTAATTTTCGTGTACCTGAACCAGTCAACCTTATCATCAGTTAGTTGGTAATTCCTCTTATTACTTCCATTGTCTGAACTCCTTTCTCTTCCAAAATGGATAAGTGCAACATTGTTTATTTTTATGTGTATACACACACATATATACATATGTATACACATATAATAAACAATAATACACATATATACATATGTGTGTATATAGCTATATTTAACTCAAAGAATTAATTATTTTGGTTGAAGTGAGTTATCAATCTAAACATTAGACTCCAAGGTTATTTCTGTCACACTAGCAGTCACTTTCCGCCAAACACATATATCGAATAATTTTAATCAGCTTAACAATAACCCACAACCGTCGGACCAACTATATATTGAATAATTTTATGTTTCTTTGTTTATAATTAAATTCACCTTAACTTAGAGAATCTTTGTTTTATCTCCTTGGCCTAATTTTTGGTTAGACCATTTTGATAATTACTGTTCTTCAATAAGGCATTTTCACACGTGGCGAGGCCACTTCTCCAGTATTACCTTCATTACAGAAGGACACTTTCGGTCTCCGGTCAGGGCACGTGCAAGAGGCAACCAATGAATGTATAAATGGGCAGAACAGCAAATCGATGTTTTGTTTCTCTCTCTGCCCCTCTTCACAACCAATAATTCATATATGTATATTTTTTTCACATTTTTTTTAGTTTTTACTTTGTCATATTTTTTAAAGTGACCCATTGGGACTATAAATGATATTGCTTAAATCTATTAATTAACTTGAACATTATTTTAATATTTACTATCTCAACTTTCTGGTCAATAGGAGAACATATATTTCCATTTTTCACCAAAATTCATAGGATTACAGACTTAAGAGAGTTTAGATATCATTCAAGTTTTAGTCCTAGGTCACCCTGCCAGGCACACATGCCATTTTACAGATGATCAACCCGAGGCCCAGAGACAGAGGGTCAAACCCAGGTGCCCAGACCTGTATCTGGTTAGAGGAATAGCTGAAAACAAAACCCAGGGCCTATACACTTTCTCTATCATACCATTTATTCAAGTCTTCATTCACTGCCTTTTACAATTACAACTCCTTTTACAGATGTCAGATATATCCCAGTTGGCTTATTTCTAGGAAATTTTTAGATTGTAGTAGGAAAAAAATGATCATTGATACTGAACTTCAGGCATATGGTTTCTTCAGTGGAGAGAAAATGTGCAAAGCTTATTCCGTTACATCATACTTCCCTGAATGTTTGGTTGTTTTTTTTTTTCTCGTAAGGAAAAGCAAATTGGCTTTTGAACTGGTCTTATTTTCTGGGTGAGTCTATCTTATGTACTAAAGGATTTTATTATGAACAATTGTTTCTTGTTCACTTTTAGTCTGCAGGGAAGTATGTTAGATACACAAAGAGATAACATTACAGAATCTTTCCTTTTCAGGAGAGTCTTGATATCAAATTCAGGACACCAGAAATAAAGTGCAACAGAAAATCCAAATAACAGTGGTTTAAAGAGAATACAGAGTTGTCTTTTATGTGACAGGAATTCTGAAGGAGGCTGTCCAGGGCCATTATGTCGGTTCCACAGTGCCATCAGGCACCCAGGCCCCTTCCTGACTTCTACTGTTTTAATATTAGAGTGTGGGTCCCATTATCACACACATCAGAAGATTGCTAGCACTCTAGCCATCATGACTTCCAGGCATAAAGAAAATGAAGAGCGCTGGCTAGGTAGCTTAGTTGGTTAGAGAGTCGTCCTGAAGTGCCAAGGTTAGGGCACATGCAAAAATCAATCCATGAATGCATAAATAAGTGGAACAAAAAATTGATGTCTCTCTCGCCCCCACTTCCTTCTTCTTTCTCTAAAAATCAATAAATTAAAAAAATAACTTTAAAAAAAGGAAGAAAGGAAAAGAAGAGCAAAGGGCCAGTGCTAATTGAGTCAGGTCTTCTTTAATTTTCTTGGAAACCTGGTGACATCTGTTTCTGTCATTGCCCAAACTGTGTGAAATGACTAGCACTAACTACGGGGGAGCTCGTTGGCAGGCGTTAACATTTTAGCTAGTCACACTGCTACCCTTAATAAAATAAAATATTTGCTTGTAAATAAAGAGAGGAGAACGGATATTTGAGAAGCAACCAGCACTGTCTCCTCCACTCAGTGTATGAGGTGGAAGGTATAACATAAAACTGTGTTTTGTTCAGGCTGAGATGATACAGCTAATTAGAGATTAGTGCGTCATCCTGATGGCTAAATTGGATTTAGACAAATGGTGGTGGGCAGAGGGGGCATTTCAAAACCAGGAAGATGAGGCAAGAGTTCTCATAGCGGGCGGGTTCAAGGAAGAACAGCACTAGGGAGGGAGGTGCTCCCTCCATATTTAGAATGTCCTGGGAGTGTGGGACGCAGAGAAACGCGGGCATGGGTTGTTTAGCAATTCTGCTTACCCATCACAGTCACAACAATAACATTAACTAACATTTATTAAAACAAACTACGTCCCAGAGGGTTTGCTCGGTTTCTAAATACACGCCATCTCTTATCCTCATAAAACCCGAATTTTAGGGATAAGGACACTGAAGCTGAGACACACTGAATGCTCGACTGAGGTCGTGCATCTTTTAAATGGAAATTATCCTGAACTGGGTCTTAGAACAATGTCACATGTCAAATTCCTTTCTTAACTTGGTGATTGCGGAGTGAAGATGGCTAGGTTAAACTTCTGCTATTCCTTTGTAGTTTCTAAATTTTAAACATTAGAGTACTTTACAAACTCTTCCACTAACTAGCAGTGTGACCATGGACATGCTACTTAACTTCCCTGGATCAGAATCAGTTTCTTTATTACTCAGACATCAAACTAGACAGAGATTACAAGGAAGTTAAAAAAAGAAAAGAAAAACACCACAGACACTGTCCCTCAAGATCACAGAAGCAAAAACTCCAAGCAAAATTTTAATCCAGGAAATACAACAACATATAAAATGGATAATAAAACAGATAAAGAAGGGTTTATGACAGGAATCCTAAATTGGTGTAACATTTGAAAATCAATCAATAAAATAAAAAGAGAAAACTATGATTATCTTAACTGCTGGAGGAAAAAGCATTTTTCTTTATGTTGAATTTATTGGGGTGGCATTGCTTAATAAAATTATATAGCTTTCAGGTATACAAGTACATAACACATCATCTGTATGTTGTAGTGTGTATTTACCACCCCAAATCAAGTCTCTTTCCATTATCACTTATCCCCCCTTTAGTAAAAAAAGCATAAAAACTCAACGTCTCTTCCTGATAAAAAACCTCTCAGCGGACTACACATAGATGGAAATCTCCTTGATCTCAAAGAGTGTCTATGAAAAACCTACAGCCAACATCATACTGAATGCGAAAGACTGATCGCTTTCCCCTTAAGATCAGGAGGTTCATTCTCACCACTTCTACTCAACATTGTATAGTTTCTAGCCAGTGTAATAAGGAGGAAAAAAAGAAGAAATCAAAGGAATCTGTATTGGAAAGGAAAACAAAACCTCTCTTCATAGATGGCATGGTTTCTATGTAGAAAATCTAATAAAATATATTAAAATGTTACTAGAACATACAAATCTAGATACAAAAAATAAACCATCACTTTACCATAGCCAAAAGGCAGAGAAGTGATCTATATACAAGAAATAAACAATTAAAAACTGAAATTACAAAAGATGTGTAAAACCTATAAACTGAAAACTATAAAATGCTGCTCAGAAAAATTGAAGAAGACCTAAATAAATTGAGAGGCACATTTTATACATGGGTCAGAAGATTCAATATTATGATATCAATCCTCCCCAACTTTATGGATAGAGCCAATGCAATCCCAATCAAAACTGTAGAAATTAAACTGGATCTGAAATTTATGTTGAAGTACAAAAGATCTAAAATAGCCAAAACAACCTCAGGAAGTAGCAGAAAAATTCAGCATTGACTCTAGCTGATTCCTAGTGTGGTCATCAGAACATTATGGTACTGATGGAAAGATAGAAAAACTGATTTATAGAACGAAATAGAACATCCAGCAATAGACCCACACATTGATGGAAAACTGATTTTTGACAAATACTCAAAGGCAGTTCACTGGAGAAAGGGGAGTCTTTTAAATGAATGGTGCTGGAACAACTGGTTGTTCATATGCAAAAGCAAAAAACAAGAATAAAAACAAAATAAACAAAAAATTTTGGCTTATCCAAAATCAACACCAAATTACCTAAACGTAAAACAAAGAAACCCCGATAAAACTTAGAATAAAACATAGGAAGAAAACATGAGTTAGGCAAGAATTTCTTAAATATGATACCAAAAAGCATGTTCTAAAAAAGAAAAAAATACACTGGGCTTTATCAAAATGAAAAACTTCTGCAAAGTATATATTAGATAAAGGATTTGTATCCAGAATATATAAAGAACTCAGTAAGAAACAGCACACTAATAAGCGGACAAAGGATTTGAACAGATGCTTCGCCAAAGAAAATATATTCTCTGTAGAAAAGCACATGAAAAAGATGTCAACATCGTATGTCAGTAGAGAAGGCAAAATAAAACCAGAGTAAGATACCACCACACACTGTTACAATGGCTACAATGAAAAAGTCCAGATATTCAAGTGCTGACAAGAATGTAGAGGAATAAGAACTCTCATACTAGTTGGTGGGAATGTAAAGGAAATGACCGTTTTGGAAAACATTTTTGTAGTCACTTAAAATGTTACACCTACCTTATGACCTAGCCATTCTATTTCCAGGTTTACACACAGAAAAGAAAACATATGTCCACACATAGATGTGTACAGGAATGTTCCCAGCAGCTTTATTTCCACTCAGGAAAAATTGGAAACAATATAAACACATGTCTACCAATAGGTGATTAGGTAAATACGTTGTGGCATATCCATAAACAGAGTACCACTCAACACTAACCAGGGATGAACTGTTACACTCAAAAATGTAAATATGTCAAAATAATTATGCTGAGTGACAGAAGTTAGACAAAATTAAGTACATATAGTATGATTTCATTTATATTCAACTCAAGAAAATGTGAACTGATTTACAGTTCCCTTTACGTATAATGTCAGAAATGCAAACAAACTAGAACAGACCAGTGTTCGGGTTCCAGAAGAGTGGAGTGGGCCTGGGTGGTGTGGGGCAAGGCAAGGGAGTAGAGCGGGGCAAAAGCAGGAGTGGGTAGGAGGAGGGATCCTCGAGGGATGGCGTGCGTGGGTGGCGGAGAGTGAGCCCGGGGTGGG
>PVJI01023682.1:0-23145 GCA_004026765.1 Micronycteris hirsuta
GAGTAATAACCTTAAATGCAGCAAGTGAAGGTCAAAAGTGGAAGGCTAATAGCAGGGTGGGATTCTAAAAGTGAGTACCCATTAAGTGACCGTCTGGAAGTTCTCCAGATTTTAAAGTTCTCTGAGCCCCAAAAGTAGATGCTTGGGAATATAGTGTCCCTCCCAGAATGAGTGTGTGCCCACTCACAGCCGTCATCTTCCACGTGGAGAAGATGAAGGCCCGCAAAGGGTTCAGGGTGCTGGGATGAAGTAGGCCCAGTCCCTCCCCCAGAAAGTAAGAGTGAGGGGCTACAGGAGGGTGGGGTGGAGTGGGCCAAGTACCCTGAACTGGAACCAAGAGCTACAGATAAACAGGATGTAAATTATCTGTCTTTGGTTCCCAAAGGCAGCCTCTATATCACTCCCACTACGTACAAACAGCTGACAGGTATTTATTAAGTAACTGCTATGCGTCAGGCATTGCAGGTGCTGGGTGGGGGGAGTGCCAAGGGCCACTCCAGCCTAAGACTCCTTGCATTCTCACTACAACAAAGCACTGCAGGGATGAAGCGCGCTCCTCTAGCCACTGCTATCTCTATTTAGTTACCCACTTGTGAAGGGTTGGGAAGTGCAATGGAAAAAATATGGGAGTGACTGCATAGCCTTTTCAGAATTTTGTTTCCCAAGTTCTATTTAGATGGAGATTTTCTGTATAGTTTAAGAGCAAGAATAAGATTTGAAAGGCCTATGTTAATTTAGGGTATCATCTGAAAGCAAGAGTCTATGGTAGCCCAAGGAGAAGCCACACACTAGACCCTTCGTCCTCCAACAGCACTTAGTTATAGCACTTAGTTAGGCTCCCACGGGCCCAAGTTAGGCAGAGGAAGTTAGAACATTTCAAACAACCCACATTTCAGCAACGTAGCTACACCTCTTTCACGGTGGTGATGAACCTGAGACAGGGAGGCTTGAAGCATTTTGAAAGCTAATATTGTACAAGCATACCTCACTTTATTGTGCTTCACTTTGCTGTGCTTCGCAGATGTTTTCATTAACATTGAAATCATATTAAAGTCATTGAAAACAAAGACCTAGCAACAAAAAGATTGTGACTCACTAAAGGTTCAAGTGATGGTTAGCATTTCTTAGCAATAAAGTATTTTTAATTAAGGTGTGCTCATTTTTTTACTCATTGTTTTTAAGACAATGCTATTGCACACTTAAAAGACTACAGTATAGTTGTGAACACACACACTGGGAAACCAAAACATGTGTCACTATTGTGATAAGCACTTTATTGTGGTCTGGAACCAAACCCACATTACTTTTATGACTGCCTTGTAATAACTACCATTTATTGAGCATTCACTGTGCCAAATGCTTTGCCACATTTCACCCTCACATCAACTATTATTAGGTCTACTGAATCTCCATTTTACTCTTAGAAACTGAGGCACAGATTGTATTTGGTCGACATTGCAAGGCATTAAGCGGCAGAATCAGAGCTCCATCACATTTCCTGTTTGAAGTCACGCAGCTATAAACACCCTACTATGACAGGTGTCCGTGTAAAGGTCCCAAATGTCTGTTGTGCTTCCACCGTGGTGCCGGCCAGCCTGATCAGCACAGATCAAAGACCAAGCCAGGGAGGTGGTCCCCTCTCTTTTTCATTTCTATGTCCCTCATTCATGACCAGAGGGAAGGTTCCCCTGACCCACACCTCACATTTGGTGCATATCTTGTCTGCTGAACAGACCAAGCACCTAGAGGGCAGGGTTAACTCCTCGGCACATTTATTGGACACTCGCTGTGTTGGACCCAGTGCTAGGGTGTATGTATGCCTTTGATGGTCTGACAATCCTGGATCCGACTCCTGATTCCCACTGGAACCATGCCTGTCCCGGTCCCAGTGAGGCTGGGAAATGGGGAAGGCAGAATCCTTCAGGGTCCATCTCAGGGAGAGACAGGACCTGGGGGTGAGGGTTCTGAGGAGTGAAACCACTTCCTGTGCAGCTAGTTCCTGTGTTGACAGAGCTGAAGGGGAGGAGGGGATAAAGCTGAACAGAGGGGGTAGGGCAGCTACCGAGGCCCTGGAGATGAGAAGACCAAGAGTTCTTGCCCACCTTGAAACCCCTCCACTACTGTGCTGGAGGAGCTTTTCACAGTCTCTGGGCTCCCCTGGGGAGAGAGGTTGAGCAAGAAGTTTGGGTGGGAAAAAGAGAACTGGAGGAAGTTGACAGGGATGGGCGGGGCCGTTGGGGGGGCTGACCAGGAACCCAGCTTCCTGCTTACTACCCAGACATCCAGCCCCCAGCTCACCCCCACCCCTTCAAGCCCCCACTCCCCTCAGGAACTCACGGTTCCGGCCCTCCTCCAAATCCTTGCTACCCCTCCCCCGCTGGTTTCTCCCCTCCAGGGGATGGAGGCTGAGAGACCCCAGGAAGAAGAGGATGGTGAGCAGGTGAGCTGGCACACGGTGGGGGAGGCTGACCCTGGGAGAAAGGGAGGTAAGAGGATCTGAGCAGAGACCTAGTGATGGTGGACTCAGGGTACTTGAAAGGGCTTGGGCACACTGGGACAGGGACAGGGACAGAGACAGAGACACAGGGAGAAAAAACAGGCCGCTGGCCTAGCCCCCTGCCCACCCCACCCCTGCTTGAGTGCAATGGATGTCTCAGCATCAGGGCCCCCATCAGGATGAGCACAGCTGGCCCCCTGTGAACACCACCACTCGGCAGTGGCGATCTGCTCCTCCATCCCCTCCTCCAGGGACCCGCCTCACAGGTACCCCCACCCACCCAGGGAGATCCCTGACCCTGGCGCCCAGATCTTTCCTGATGCCATCACCAGAGTCCATTCCATCATGGGCCTTTTCCCCACCTCCTCTGGACTCCCCATTGTACCCCCTCATCTCTGGCACCAGTCCCTAATCACCTCACTCTGTCCCAGTCCCCATCCTCACCCCCTGCCAGCTTCTCTGAGACCTCTCCCTCCTCTCTCAGCCCTGGGACGCCGCTCGGCCTCCCTGCTGTCCCTGCAGACTGAGCTCCTTCTGGACCTGGTGGCTGAGGCTCAGTCCCGTCGCCTAGAGGAGCAGAGGGCCACCTTCCAAGCCCCCCACAATCCCCCAAGACTAGCTGCAGCCCCATCCTGGTCTCTTGAGGACAGAGAACAGCTCTACAGCACCATCCTCAATCACCAGGTGAGATAACCCTCTGCCACACACACACCCAGGAGGTAAGACCCAGTTTTCCTGCTCTTGGCTCTATTCTCTTTGGGGCCCTCCTTCCCCCCAGGTATCTGTATCTGCTCCCTCCCCAGGCCCTAGTGCTCCTACCCCCACCACATGACCCTCAAACCAGCCCTGGCTCCTTTCAAGGCCTGCTCCTCTTAGGACCTCACCAGCACCTTTCCCTCCTTCTACTCCTCCAGAGCCAGCGGATGGAAGCCCAACGATCAGAGCCTCCCCTACCGCCAGGGGGGCAGGAGCTACTGGAATTGCTGCTGAGAGTTCAGGGTGGGGGTAGAATGGAAGAACAAAGGTCCCGGCCCCCCCCACACACGTGCTGAGACGTGAGTCCTCACCAGTCCCTCGGTACTCGTTCCTGAGGCTCAAAGCTGGGCAGCCCACTGCATGCCCTCAACCCTGCTTGGCAGGGGCGCCAGAGACTGGACCCAGCAGAAATCTCAATATTTATCGCCCTTATTCACACTCCCTGGGAAGTGGAGGGAGTGAAAAATGCTCAAACCCTAAGATAGGGAATAGTCAAGGTAGGATAGTCATTTAAGTCTCTCCCTGAGTACTTGGGAACCCAAGGCAGTGAGAGGGCTCCAGCCACCAAATGCACCCCATCACTACTCTGATCTCAAGAAGCGGCTTGGAGTCTTGGTCCTGAGCTGGGGGGACACCCTCAGTAGTCGAGCCACAAGGAGGGATCTGAGGGCTCAGGCCTCCAATTCCCAAGAAAAGGCCAGTCTCCTAAGGTTGTGACCTGAGGGGCAGTTCCACCCTCTTTCCCAAAAAGAAGAAAGGGAGGGTGGGCGCCGCGAAGAGAGAGAGACTCTTCTCCCGGCCCCAGGACCAGGGGCCCTGCAGGCTGGGAATGGACACAGCCCTGACCACCGTCCCTCTCCACTGCTGCTCCGCGTCTGTCTGATATTCCGGTTGTATGAATAAACGTAATTCTCCGCTGGACTGAAGACTGCTGTCTGGGGCTGCGGGCGGAGGGGAGGGCAGCGAAGCCTGAGGCTGCCTCTCTCCCCAGTCTGGCCCGAGGCCAGCTCCCTCCTTGGCTGGTTAATTACTGGCTTATTAAGCAGCGGCTGGAGACCTTCCTAATTACCCCCCACCCCCTCTCCTGATTTTAATTAAGTAGAACAGGGAGGGGAGTCATTAGGACAAGAAATATGAACTGAGCTGTCTGTGAACCCAGGCATTCCAGCAGCCGCAGTCCGGATCCCCTAGATCCCTGGTTCAGAACCCTGGTAGCAGGACCCCCGCCCCCACCACGCCCCGGGCCCAGCCCGCAGAAGTCCAGCCCCGGGGCCTTCCCATGTTTTTTCCGATGGGTTAGTATCCTCCCCGCGTCCCTTCTTCCTTCTTCCTCCATTCGGTCTCAGTTCCTCCATGTCTCTCTCCGCCCCCAGCTCCTCCCAGTTTCTCCTCTCTTCTCCCCTCCTCTTCCTCCCCGCCTCCCCTCCCCCAGCCTCCCTTCCTCGCTCCCCCCTTCTCCCTCCTCCCTCCTCCCTGTCTCTTACACACACCCCCGCTTGGGCCTCCTCTCTCTCTCCGGCTCCATTTTCTCCGCCGCCGGGGGCCGGGGTCTCCTGTGGGGGCCCAGCCGGTACCCTAGGTCTCCCTTCAGGGCCGGGGTGAACCCTCAGGGGAGCCGAGAGACGGGGAGACGAGCGGGGGTTGGGGCGGAGGGAGCAGCGGCCCCAGCGAGTTTGGGGAGGGGGGAAGTAACAAGGCGGGGGGAGGGGCGGAGAAGGGAGGGGGCCTCAGGGCCCCCCCAACTATGGACGAGCGTCTGCTGGGCCCCCCCCCTCCAGGCGGGGGCCGGGGGGGCCTGGGATTGGTGGGTGGGGAGCCCGGGGGCCCTGGCGAGCCTCCCGGTGGCGGAGACCCCAGTGGGGGTAGCGGGGGGGTCCCGGGAGGCCGAGGGAAGCAAGACATCGGGGACATTCTGCAGCAGATAATGACCATCACCGACCAGAGCCTGGACGAAGCCCAGGCCAAGTGAGTGCCCCCACCCCGGGACCCCACACAGACCCAGCAGAAGCCCCATTCACAAGCTCTGAGTTTTCTGGGAGCGCCCCCCCCTCCCAACTCCAGGACCTCTCCAGGATCCTACAGCTCTCTTCTCTCCTTACTCCCAGAAGCCCCGAGATAACCTTCCTGCTCCCAGGCCCTGAAACCTTAAAGATGAGAACCCAGGTGGTCTCATCCCCCTCCTAACGCCTGACTGAGCCCCCACACTCCCCTGGAGCATACTTCCATTTCCAGAGCCCCCTTCTGGCTCCCGGACTCAGAACGGGCTATGCTGTCGTCTTCCCGAACTCTTCACCCAGCCCACCCCGCTCCTCTGCAGACCCGAGGACCTCCACACCCCTCCCCAGAGTTCCTACCACTCCTCTCCTCCATGGGCCAGCCTCCGAGGGTCCTCACCCATGCTTCACCCTGCTCAGTCCCAGGCTCCTCCACACACATTGCTAACTGATCGCCCTACTTTAGCTTGGCACCCCAGCCCCTCTCTGGCACCTCAAACTCTGACCACCTCTCCCCAATTTCCATCTCTTCTGAAATCTACCTAGTCACCCTCGTGTCTGCCCACAGGGGCCTGTAGCCTGCCGCCTCCACCTTCCCTCTGTGGCCTGAAGCCAAGTAGCTTCCCACATCTCCACACCCTCAGAGCTTATCTCTTCCCAAGAACCCCCAACTCCATTCCTCCCCACCCCCTTTTTTACCTTCCTTGTTCCCAGGCTCCCCACCCTCTTGGTCCCCACCTGCCTGTTTCTATAGCACAACTTTTCTCTCCCGTCCCTCCCAAGGAAACATGCCCTAAACTGCCACCGAATGAAGCCCGCTCTCTTTAGCGTCCTGTGTGAAATCAAGGAGAAAACTGGTATGTGGGTTCTCTGATTCCTTACCTCCTGGGATGGAGCCCTGTTCACTACAGACGCAGGCCAAGAGTTTGACAGCTTGGGCCTTTGAGGAAAGTGGGGTCAGGGAGGTTGCTAGGGGACTGGGAGGGAACCAAAGAAATGTGGTCTCCGGGTAGCACATGGAGGGCTAAGAACTGGGTGTGGGGGTCCCTAAGTCCACTCACCCACGTACTAGGCCTCAGCATTCGAAGCTCCCAGGAGGAGGAGCCCGTGGACCCCCAACTGATGCGCTTGGACAATATGCTTCTGGCAGAGGGTGTGGCTGGGCCTGAGAAAGGGGGGGGCTCAGCAGCAGCCGCTGCAGCCGCTGCAGCTTCCGGGGGCGGCATGTCCCCTGACAACTCCATCGAACACTCGGACTATCGCAGCAAACTTGCTCAGATTCGCCATATCTACCACTCGGAGCTGGAGAAGTATGAGCAGGTGAGGAGAGGAGGCTGGAGTGGGTGAAGGGAGATTCCTTGGGGGAAATCCCAAGACCAAACTCCTCACAGCTCTCTGGCCCCCACTGCAGGCATGTAATGAGTTCACAACCCATGTCATGAACCTGCTGAGGGAGCAGAGCCGCACGCGGCCGGTGGCACCCAAGGAGATGGAGCGCATGGTGAGCATCATCCATCGAAAGTTCAGTGCCATCCAGATGCAGCTCAAGCAGAGCACCTGCGAGGCCGTCATGATCCTGCGTTCCCGCTTCCTGGACGCCAGGTGGGGCCCAGGGGCCTGGGCCTGCCCCCAGCACTGGGCTCCTTCCCATTCTTCTCCACTCCAAGCCCCTGGCCACCAAATTGCACAACACCGAACTCCACGACAGTGGTGCCCTCTGGAGTTAGGCAACATGGAGGCCCTGCTGGGACAGCATGGGCCCCCTCACCACCGCCCTGTTCCCTCCTCTGTAGACGAAAACGCCGTAACTTCAGCAAACAGGCCACTGAGGTCCTAAATGAGTATTTCTACTCCCACCTGAGTAACCCGTACCCTAGTGAGGAAGCTAAGGAGGAGCTTGCCAAGAAGTGTGGAATCACTGTCTCTCAGGTACTGGGGAGGAGTTTTCTAGCAAAAACCTCTCCCATCCTTTTGACTGAGGGCCATACAGAGGGAAAGGTTTCCAGCTGACCCTCTTTTCTGCCCAACACCCTGTAGGTCTCCAACTGGTTTGGCAACAAGCGGATTCGCTATAAGAAAAACATTGGAAAGTTCCAAGAGGAGGCAAATATCTATGCCGTCAAGACTGCCGTGTCAGTCACCCAGGGGGGCCACAGCCGCACCAGCTCCCCAACACCCCCCTCCTCCGCAGGTACACCCTGCTGCCACCCCGGCTGGCTGTTTGCACACTTCCTGTTTTTGTTCCGACTTCCTACCTGGGCAGGATCATAGAGTGGGGACTTCTGGGGGTGAGAGAGGTGAAGCTGAGATGGGTTGAGGACGTCAGGGTAAGGAGGCCACTCCAACCAAGTCACATCTTTGCCTTTCTTCTGGCAAGTGGCCGGGGCAGGCGTGGAGGCACCTGATCCTTCTGAGCGCTGCAGTGTTGTCATGTGGGTAATTTGTGCGCAGTGGCACGCTCCCACAGAGCCAGTGCAGAGGGCTTTTTGGAAACAGAGTTGTGTATGTCTCTGTCTGCCATCACAGGCTGTGACACATTTCCCTAACTCCCTCTCTGCTCTCCCAAGGCTCTGGAGGCTCTTTCAGTCTCTCAGGATCTGGAGACATGTTTCTGGGGGTGCCCGGGCTCAACGGAGATTCATACTCTGCTTCCCAGGTCAGATGGCCCATCTCCCCTCGCGTAGGGGTCCCCAGACTTGGTTTTCCCTCCCTTCAGGATACAAGATTTTTTTTTTTTTGAGGCCTCTCACTGTGCCATGCTCTCTTTCGCCGCCCACAGGTGGAATCACTCCGACACTCAATGGGGCCAGGGGGCTATGGGGATAACCTTGGGGGAGGCCAGATGTACAGCCCTCGGGAAATGAGGGTGAGTGGATCCCTGAAGTCCCCTCTCTCCACCTCTCACCTGGACAGGAAGGCATTCTCCCTGTGTGGCAATGTTGTCCCCCACACTAGGTTTCAGAGTCCTACCCCAGCTGTCTCTGTCTTTTTCCAGGCAAATGGCGGCTGGCAGGAGGCTGTGACCCCATCCTCAGTGACATCCCCAACAGAGGAACCAGGGAGCGTTCATTCTGACACTTCCAACTGAATCTCACCCCTCAGGGCCACAGGGGTGGGGGCTTACAAGGTGACCCTTGAAGAGGACAAAGGCATCCAGACACCCCCGACACAGGAGAAGCACAAGGCAGAGAAGGGCAAATGGGGTTGTCCCCTCCCTCACCAGACTCAGTGCTGGGGATGTTGCTTACATGGCAAGGAGATGGGATTCCCTAAGGGGAAAGTGGGGTCTGTCTCCCCCTTTTTCCTTTTTTTCAGTCTTTAATCTCCCCATTTCTTATACAAACACACACCCAGAATCCTATTTTTCAGATCCCTCTCTCATACATCTACAACTATATTCTCTTTCTTTCTCTTTCTCTCTCTCTCTCTCTCTGGTTTCACCCTCTCACTCTGTCCCCCACCGCTTATCTGCTCTGGGGTCTATGGAGAACGCCAGCCTTGCCCTACCTACCAGAGGTGCCAAAAACGGACACAACTTCCGGACAGAGAACCCGGGCCACGCCCCCTTGCCTCCTATCCCCTGCCCCTCCAGACAGCTTTATACCTCATAAGCAGCTCATCTTAAACCAATAGAATAGCTCGGTGGACAAGAGTGTCTCAGATATCTACCTCGGAGGGAGTTTCTGCTACTTTAGGGAATTGACTGGGTTTGGGGGTTGATTTTTTTTTTTTTTTTTTTTTGGAAAGAAGAAACCCTGGGATCCATTGTTTGGTTTGGGATTTTTGTTGTTCTGGTTCTTAATTTTCATTTTAGTTTGGGGAAGTAGATATTTTTTATAAATATGTTGATTTTTCTCTTAATTTCTCACTTTCCCATATTAGGGGTGATAGCCAAGGGGTTGTGGTAAGAGGGGAACACACAGCTGATGAAGATGGACGGCTCCAGGCCTATCCATCAGGAAGTACATTTAGCAGGTCACCACGCCTGCCCCCCCAAAACCGCTTAGGTATTCTCCTTTGCTTGTAAGTCCCAGGTGTTCTTCACTTGCTCAGGCAGCTTCCCACCACATCTGGGGCGTGTTGTGGCTGGCCTGTCCTCCCTCTTCCCACAACTTGGGCAGGGCTAGATGCAGTAATTCTGAGGAAATGCCACCTTCCCCTGTGGTATGTCTTTAAATCTTTTTTTTTTTTTTTTTACCTACTATTTGCAGATTGGAGGGGAAGAATGGGGAGGGGTTATTCCTAAATAAGTATGGGTTGGGGTGCTTGTGTCTGTATCTCCCTCGATTTCCCCAGAAATGAAGTATCTTTTTTTTTTTCCTCAGTTCAAAATTGTGAGGGTGGGGAGAGGAGGGAGGTTGCAAAAAGCCAAGTATGGGGGGAAGTAAAATCACTGCCCCATCCTTGGTCCTCAAACATCAGCAGGATTTCACAAGACTGTCACCGTGAGCCCCACCCGTCAGAGACGCAGGCAGGACTGAGGGCAGGTTGGGATGGTGCCGGGTGGGAGGTGGGGGGGCACGGGCATGGGCAGTTCTCTCCTCACTTGTAAACTTGCAGTTTCACAGAAAAAATAAATCCGTTTTAAATAAATTTCTTTTTCCCGTGGGTTTAGTTGAGAATTATTTTCAAAAGCATGAGGAACCCCAGGAAAATATTTTTTCTCTCCAAAGGCCCCAAAGGGGTGTCGCCCAGGTTCCCCAGCCTTGTGCTCAACACCTCAGCCCCATGTTTCAGCTTCACCTCCTTTCCATGGGCAACAGCCTGGCCTGAACCCTGTTGCCTGGCGACCTTGCCTCCACAGGTGGGGCTCCAGTGGCCCACCAGGTAGTCCTCAGCAGACCGATGGAACAGATGGAGGGTCCTAAGGGCCTGAGAGACCTACTGCGAAGTGCACTCCACCCCCATGGATGTGGCAGTGCCCAGGGGTGGGGTGACAATTGTTTCTCCTAGTACCTGAAGGACTCTTGTCCGAGAGTCATGAATTCCTAGCATTCCCTGTGCCAGGACAGGACGGGGAGAGGGTAGGCCCCACCTAGGGCTGTGGCCACATCAGTGAGAGGCAGACAGAGCCAGGAGCCTGGACAGGAGGCAGGATGGCAGCAAAGGGAACAGCTGGAGCCTGGGTGCTGGTCCTAAGTCTGTGGGGTGAGCCACTCCGCCCCAACCTATGGAAGGCACTGCCCCCTCCCCAAAACTTTCCCGGAACCTGGGCACTGTTCTTCCAGCTCCCTTGCCCACCCTGTGCTAGTTCTCTCAGCCCCATCTCCCTTCTGGCCCCTCCACCTTGGTGCTGTCTCCCAGGAACAGTGGTAGGTGGTCAAAATCTCACAGTCCGGATTGGGAAGCCATTGGTACTGAACTGCAAGGGTGCTCCCAGGAAACCACCTCAGCAGCTGGAATGGAAACTGGTAAGTGGGGTTCCTGTCGTGCCTCCCACCCCCACCTCTCTGCCTCAGGAGTCCTTCCCCAAAGAGCCTGCACTGTTTAGGCCCCTCTTCTCTGTTCCCAGAACACAGGCCGGACGGAAGCCTGGAAGGTCCTGTCTCCCAGGGAAGAACCCTGGGACAGCTTGGCCCAAGTCCTCCCCAATGGCTCCCTCCTCCTGCCGGCCATCGGGATCCAGGATGAGGGGACTTTCCAGTGCCGGGCAATGAGCCGCAAAGGAAAGGAGACTAAGTCCAACTACCAAGTCCGAGTCTACCGTAAGAGTTGCAGGGCCTTCCCCAAGGCCCACCTCTCTTAAGGAAAAGCCTGTAACCCCAGTCCTTGCCACCTTGGCCCTAGTGTGTAGACCTCTGACTTCGGCTGCCCCGTTCCCACACCAGGGGTGTGAGACTCTTCGAAGTCCCAGCATCTGATTGGAATTTCCCCTCCTTCAGAGATTCCTGGGAAGCCGGAAATTGTTGATCCTGCCTCTGAACTCAAGGCTGGTGTCCCCAATAAGGTAGTGGAAGAAATGGGAATAGAAGCTGACCCTGAGAATGGGAGCAGGGCGCGTGTATACAGAGTCTCTTACTTTCAAAGATGAGGAGGTCACTCTTTCCCCAGGTGGGGACATGTGTGTCGGAGGGGGGCTACCCTGCAGGGACTCTTAGCTGGCACTTGGATGGTAAACCTCTGATACCTGATGGCAAAGGTGAGTCTCAAGGTCCCTTCTCCTACTGCTTCTCTGATCCCTCTGTCTCACACCCTGGGATACCTTGCCTTCTCCTTCCTCCACCACAGGGGTTTCTGTGAAGGAAGAGACCAGGAGACACCCTGAGACGGGGCTTTTCACACTCCAGTCAGAGCTGATGGTGACCCCAGCCAAGGGAGGAGCGTCCCACCCTACCTTCTCCTGCAGCTTCAGCCCTGGCCTTCCCCGACGACGAGCCCTGCACACAGCCCCCATCCAACTCAGTGTCTGGGGCGAGCACAGAGGTGGGGAGGGCTCCAAGCTCGGGTGAGTACATTCTGTAAGTATGGCCACTGAGGTCACACACAGCTGTAACTCGGCCTCATGCTCCTTCCCAGCCCCACAACCTGTGCCTCTGGACGAAGTCCAGTTGGTGGTGGAGCCGGAAGGTGGAGCAGTAGCTCTTGGTGGTACTGTGACCCTGACCTGTGAAGCTCCCACCCAGCCCCCTCCACAAATCCACTGGATCAAGGATGTGAGTGACCTGGAAACGGGGCTGGGAGGTAAAGAGATACATAACTGGCAACTAGGGGGCCAGGGAGCTCATGGAGAGAGAAGGAGGCAAGGAGCTGGGGAGGAAGACAGGGTATCTGAGGATGTGCAAAGACAGGAGTATGGGGTACACGAGCAGAGGTTATAAATAGCCTCCTGTTGCCCCTTCCCCACCCAGGGTACACCCCTTCCTCATCCCCCCAGCCCAGTGCTGCTCATCCCTGAGGTAAGGCCTCAGGATCAGGGAACCTATAGCTGTGTGGCCACCCGCCCCAGCCACAGGCCCCAGGAAAGCCGTGCCGTCAGCATCAGCATCATCGGTAAGGAGACCTTGCCCTTCACCCAGGGGCCCCGTGCAGGCTCGTTACCTACCCCATTCTGGCATTGTCCCCAAGAGCCACTGTACTCGACCCTCAGTGCACCCACAGCCAGGCCTCAGCTGCCCCAACCAAACCCTACCAAGACAGCAGCCCAGCCTGTCCCCTTTCCACTCTGAACTGAAGGGAAGATTTCACTGGGGCTCCCACCAAACAGCCCTCTCCCAACCTGCAGCCTTCCTTTCTGACTTGCTCTGACTTTGTTTTACAGAAACAGACAAGGAAGGGCCAGCTGCAGGTAAGGAGCTGGATAAGCTCAGAGGAACAGGCAGACCCCAATATGACTGGAAGGATGGTCAACAAAAAAAAGAATCGTGAGTGGTGGGGCTTTGTCCACCATCCTCCCCATTTCCCTGCAGGCTCCGTGGGCGGGCCTGGGCTGGGAACTCTAGCCCTGGCCCTGGGGATCCTCGGAGGCCTGGGGGCAGCAGCCCTGTTCATTGGAATCATCTTGTGGCAAAGGCGGCAACGCCGAGGGGAGGAGAGGTGAGTAAACCAAACACCTCAGTCCTGGGACTTCCGGGCAGTAAGGAGAGGTGTAGGAGAAGTGCTAGGACCCGTGTGCAGAATTCTCCCCAATCTTCCTCCCCAGGAAGGCCCCAGAAAACCAGGAGGAGGAGGAGGAAGAGCGTGCAGAGCTGAATCAGTCAGAGGAGCCCGAGGCAGCTGAGAGCGGTGCCAGAGGGCCTTGAGGAGCCCACAGCCACCCCTATCCTTCAGCTCCCTTTTCTTTTCCCCACACTGTGCTGGCCCAGACCAGTTCTCCCTTGTACAACCGCTACCCACCTTGCCAAACTTTCTTCCCCAACCAAAGCTTCCCATGAATAGTGATGAGTAAACTCCTGACATATCTTGCCCCCTTTGCTCTTGTGTGTGTGATGCCCTCACTCCCTGCACCCGAGAGAAGGAGGGGCTCACCCGCACACTTCCCCACACCACACCAAACATCTACTCAAAGTGGGGAGATGCTCCTAGGTGGGAAGGAAGCAGGGAAGGACAAAGGTGGGCAGAGCTCCCGTCAATACATCTCACTTGTTTATTGAAATTGTAATAAAGCGGGGAGTGAGGGAAAGGAAGCATTTAAAATCAGAACCCATATTAGACTCGGGGGAGAGAAAAATTAAATTAACAAGGGGAAAGTGGGGGAAAGTAAGAGGGAGCTTTGCCCACCTTTCAACATCAAATCAAGAAATGTGGGGGAAAGCAAAGGATGAGGGGAGAGGAGAAACAGACCTTCTCTTCAGTCCGTCTTCCTCTCCCAGGGCTGGGAGACACACTGCTACTGACTGAGTGCGCGGTTCAGAGCAGATGCTTCTCCCAATCTATGCACAGACAGATGTCACTCCTCCCCACCCCCTCCTGAGAGTGGCCGTGGTTGGCCTTAGCCAACAGAAATGGAGGGCTGGAGGGAGGGTCAGCAGGGACCCCAAACACTGATTCTCCACTGGCTGGAGGGGGGCAGAGGGAGACACAGCTCAAATGCTGAGCAGCCAGAAAAAGAAGAAGATGGCGAGAAACAGGAAGAGGGAGTCCTGCCAGCTGGAGGCCGGGTGCCCTTGTCCCAGATCCACACCTGGAGGAGAAAGGAAAGCTGTGGCAGAAGCATCCACTCCAGTGCCAGGAGGGGGCCTGAGGGGATTCGGGGGTTCCCTGGTAGAGGCTTAGGGAAGGCTCTTACCTGCACCCCGGCGGAATGGCTCGTGGGTATTGAAGACAGTAGTGAAAAATCCAAAGGGAAAAGCACCAACGCCAAATGAGAAGTGAAAGCCCCCAGTGTCGCCAAATGGCTGGAATCCCTAAGGAAATAGATAAAGTCAGAGTGGTGCTAGGCAATTCTTTAGCAAAAAAGGAACACAATCAGACAAGACTCACCCCTCTGCCTTCTGGAGCTGGTCGCTGGCCCCGGGGGCGAGGTGGAGTTTTCAATCTGAGGGAAAGAGGGACATCAACAGCAAATGTTCTCTCCACTCCCACACCCCAGCACCAGAGAGGAAGCCTTCCACCTTCCCTCAGCACCCTCCTCTCTCACCTGGGATCCTGGGGCTTCTGACTCCCTCGCCCATAAAGAGGGACAACCTTTTCTCTGCTGATCCCAGCTTTACACACTGGGCACTCTTGCCGCTCTGGCCGTGTCTCCAGCCACTGGGGGAAAAATGAAGTGGTTTCCAGTACACCGCAGGGTCTTCCAGCTCCTCAGACCTCCCCCATTTCCCTCTTCATCTCCTCTGAGTACGCACCTGATGAAGACAGGGCCAACTGGATGGGGGGGGGGGCGAGAAAAAAGTCAAACTAGCTACAGGAAAGAGAGACACAGACCCGACCTCAGAGTCCCATCTCACCCCCAATCCCCAGGTATTACCAGCTGTTTCTTTTCATATTTTCTGCCACCTCTACCATGCCAGCCAACTTGGCCTTCCTGCTTTTCTGATCTAAAGTTTCATCTATCCTCAAAACACTCAACCCTCTCCTCTCCCCAAAACACACACACACAAATCCTCATCCCCTCCTTTCTCCTTTTGACTTCATTTCCAATTCTCTTCAACCACCTCTTTCCAGATCTCCTTTCAGTCCCAGCCCTATCCCTGCCCCCATTACTCCCAAACCAAACCCCCTAACTAGCACCCTCCCCCACTACTCCTTTTTCTCTCTTCCAGGCCCAATAGAGTCCCTATTGCCACAACCCTTTAAACTCTCAAGGCTGTTCCTCCAAGTGCCCTTGTCCTCAGAGCATACCACACCCTGCCATACCTCACCTGAATGTGATCCCACATTCCAGATCTCCCCCACTCAACTAATGCCTCCCCTATCCTTTGAGTCTAATCCGCTCCACCTAGATAACCAAGACCCCTCCCTTCTCTGGGGTAAGGTGGCTAGGGTCTCACCTACACAGGTGTGCGGTGCCCACCCTCCCACTCCACTTCCTCTTAACACATCATATGTTCTAGGTCCTACTTTCTATGCCTCTCCTTGCCACAGGTCTCGTCTGTACAGACGTGACCCTCCCACCCACACGTACCCGAAAAGATGTATGTCCCCTCCTCGGGGCTCAATTGTATGATCCCCCCACCCCCAGCCTCCCCCCTATGGAGGTGAGCCCCACTCCTTTCGCCCCCTTCCCGATTCTCACCAGTACAGGTGGCCACACACACTGATCACAGCTTCCCGAGCAGTCTCCAAACATATGTTACATTCGAAGGTCGCGCCCGCCCCGCCCCGCTTGCGGTTTGTCCCTTCGGGGCCCCCGTCCTCCTCCTCCGCTGCTGCCATGGCCGATTCAGTTTCGCCCCCACGCACCCCTTAGTCCCCACAAACACAAATATGCAAGCCCCAACAAACAAGAAACCGCCTCCTGCTCAGGATCGTTGGGGCGGCTTTAAGGTTTTTAATCACGATTGGCCTGACTGCCTGCCAATCACACAGGATTCAAAAGAAAGGATTGGTCAGAGGCGGAGGGTGAAAGAGGTTTGCGTGGTCCTGCCCTTTGCACAATGACTATTGGCTTATACAGTCGCAATCAGTATGCAATGCCAAACTGGTAATAGTGCCAAACGTCCTGTCGCTGGGCCATGGAAAGCTTTATTAGTCTGGGTAGCTGTCAATCATATCCAAAGGCCAGAAGCAATTGGTTCGAGACTATGTAGACCTCGCCCATATAAACCCCTTTCTTTCCTTCACTTCCGCTTTCAGAGACTGTCCGGATTCCTATTGGACTTTGGAGCTTAGGGCTTCAAAGCAATTGATTGGCTAGAACTCGACGGAAAATGATGGTTAGGTAAAATGCGCGTGTGCAGCGGGCGGCGGGAAAGACTGGACCAATCCTGTGAGGGTTGAGGATTCTCTGGCCCATCCCTTCACCTCTACACTGTCGCCACGGTGACTGTTCTACAATTGGTTGGGTATGAGGGGTTCAAAGGACTCAGCTCCGCCTCATCCTGCGGCCTCTCTCTCCTGATTGGTTCGTTTCTTTCGCCCCCTATTGGCCGAGATCAGAAAAGACGGCAAAGAGCTCCGAAAAGAGGACAAATGCTAGGGTCGCAGGGTCCAAAATGGCTTCGGCCTCCTTCGGTGACGTAGACAGCAAAGCTTGAGTCCACTCCTCCCTCTTAGTGAAGAAGGGAGAACTGGGATTAGCCCGATGTTTGGACGGTGCTAACATCGACTTGCGGCTCTGGTGTTAACCCACCTCCCTAGGCTGGACGATTCAGCCCGCTCCTCTTTAGGTGATTTACAGAGCAGGACTGAACTAAAGGCCCACCTCTATTTTTAGTGACTTAGAACACAGTAGGCCTCGACTCCGTTTTAAAACGAAATAGCAGAAAAGGCCTAGCTCCACCCCTTTTGTGAGTGGGTGCAGAAGGGGGAAGGCCCGCCCCTTTTTAAGAGGACTGGCTGCGGATAGGGGTTAGGCCCACCCTTTCCGTCTTGTAAGATGTCCTGGAGAACTGGGGTCTTTTTCTTGGGTGGACCCCTGGGCCTTAGGCAAGCAGCTTTAGAGCTTGGTACTTTCTTACGAGTTTGGGCCTTTGTCCTTCAGTCTGTGACCCTCATTGTGGCCCGAGGAGCAGAACTAGGTAACGCTCCTCCCAGTCCCAGTGCGCTTTACATCTCCCTCAGGGCGTGTAAACTCAAGGCAAAGGTGTGTCGGGGCGGGGCAGACCCGGCCTAAGGGCAGTTCAGCAACAACCTGGTAATAGGGGAGGTGAAGGTTCAGTTCTGTAGAGGTTTACGGGAAAAGTCTTTGAGAAGAGGTGGAGACCAAGGAAGAAGTAGTGATGGAATGATCCTGGTAAAGGGATAATGGGAGTATCGGGAGCAAGGGCTGGAGATGGAGCTAGGTGCTTGGCTATAAAATTAAAGAGGCACACTTATCCCAGAGAAATCAGCATTCTTCCTCACTATTTTTTCCCAAGAAAGCAATCCTAATGCCCAATTTCCATTGTAAAAATAGATGCACCCACATTCTGTGTTAGAGAGAGGGGTTGTCTCAGCTTGGGTAAGTAAGGAAACTGATAGGAAGGAACTAGAAAAAGTACTGATGTTAAAGAGCATGGAAAGACGGGCAGGGAGAAGGCCTGAGAGTATCCTTTCTCTTTAAAGAGGCAGGGGGAGTCGGACTGCTCGGAGGTAGTGAGGGGACAAAGGGCAAAGAGACCACACTAGAGGGCTACGGGGTGAGGTGAGGTGAGATGGAGCCCTGGAGGGACAAAAAGAGGTGAAGGACTCAGTGACTGGCATGTAGTAGATGCTTGGTAAGTATTTGGAACTGAATGGGGGAGAGGAAAGGGGGTCTTGGAGAATAGCTGGAGGGAATAAGCGGCAGACATGGGAACTAAGGAAAAGGAAACCAAGAAAAAGTGACAAAAGGAGACCTGCCGAAGACTGAGAAAAAGAAATAGGCCAAGAAAGGAATACAGCACGTAGGGATACACAAGTCACGTTTGCCGAAAGGGAGTTTTATGGAGGAAAAAAGACGCGGCTGCAGCCAGAGGACAGAGACTGGCAGAGCGCAGCTCTCGAAGCGGAGCTAGCGAGAGGAGACTGGTAGATGTGGGAAGGAGAGGCCTGGGTGCCTGGGAGACGATTGGCCAAACAGGCCGCCCATCACCGCCCCCTACTTCCTGACCAGCCCCGGAAACCAGCAGGCGTTGGGGAGGGCGGGGGGGAGGATAGCGGCAGCAGCAGCCCCAGCCCTCAGCTACAGCAGGAAGGGAGGGAGGTGGGGAGACAAGCCCCCACCATTCCTACCGCTATGGGCCCTGACTCCCACTCTCCCCTCACCTCCTTCGGCCGGGGTTAGGATACCCCCAAATCCTATCGTCCCCTTGGCACCGACACCCTGACCGAGGCAGAGACACAGCCACCCATCACCACCGCTGCCGAAGCCTGGCTGGGGAGGGGGCCACCTTCTTAGGCCCCCCTCCCCACTGAGGTGGGGGCAGGAAAGGGGGGAGGGGAGGGGAGGGAAGGGTGGGAGAGAGATTGGGTCTGGGAGGGCGGACTGGGGAGAGGGTTGCTGGGAAAAGGATGAGAGCCGACTAGGGAGAGGGGGCCTGAAAGAGAGAAAGGATGGAAGAGTCAAGGGGAGGAGAGATGGAAACCCCGTGAGTTGGGGATGGGGTGTGTACAGGGAATCCTGGAGAGAGAATTCCCACACCTTCCCCAATTCCCTTCCTTGCCCTTTGGCCCCACCTGACTCTTGGGAGTTGTGGCTGGGAGAAGGTGGTTTATTGCCCTTCTTCGCCCAGCAGAATTTGCTTCCTAGGAATGCCCCTAGACAGGTCTGTTTCCATCCAGGCACAGGGCCTCTTGTTTTTCAGTGGCCTTCTGCACTGCTAGACCCTTACTGACACTCAGATGCCTTGTGGGGGGCCATGTTTTCTATGTTGAGTCTGTGTACCTTTGACATAATTAATGGCTTGTGTGCAGCTAGGCTGTGCAATGCTTTCCATGGGCTGTGGAGAAATAGTGTGTTATTGTCCACCAGAATTGCCCATTCTCGTATCTTACGCCCATGTCTCACATCTGTCTTGACATATTCAAGTCTGAGTTTTCATGTACATATTGTACCTATTGATTTCATGTTTCTTGCACATGTTACTTTTCTGCATGTTTACTTGAGCGTGTAGAGATTATACCTTGTTTTCTTGGGCTCACGTGTTTTGTACACAGCCCCACCACGTGCAGCAGTCTTCATGTGTGGGACCCATGGTCTGTCTGACCCACACGCCTCTTTTGTAAGCTGCATATTTTTCCAGTCAGGGTTCACTACACACACGTGTGTCCCTTCTCATGATATGCTGATATGCCATGTTCAAAGCATGTTTGCTTATGGTTACACATACAGTTTATTAATTTTATTGGCAATATACCTTGGGAGCCACGTGCTCGTTAACTCATTTGGCACTCCATTGTGTTTATAAATTCTTAGATATTTCTTCTCCAGAGAGGACACCTAATGTTACATGTCAGAGAGGGTAATGGGGCCTCCACCTCCCCGAAGACCCTGGCCTTACCTTGCTGCTCTCTCTGGCCTGTGCCTCTTCGCACACGTTCTCTCTCTAGTGGCTGTGTAGAGCCTGAGACCGTGGAGCTCAGTGCACGCCGTAGGCCAGCCCTGCCACGCGCACGATCTGCCCCTGCGTCTGCATGTTGGCACTTGTTGGCTGGCACCAGGTCTTTCCCCGCAGCACGTTCACCCCCGTTCTGCACGTTCTCTTGTGTAGACGGTGGTGTGTACCATTTTGATGGTTGTCGCTGTGCTTTCACTGTGGCCAGTATCAAGTGCATATATTGAGGGTAGGTTACTGTTCGGCTGGATGTGGTCACTGCTTCTTCAGTGACTCTTCTTTTCATAGTTAGTAGTCCTCAAGAGGGTAGCTGTCCTGTGTTCAGAACATTAATCTCTGTCATTAACTGTGCTTGCATGGGTATGTATCCAGCCTTATGATCTGTTCAGCAAATGGTAATGAGCCCTTCTCTGCCTCCTCCTGACGTGGGCATTGGGGATAAGACAGTCCCTGTTTTCAAGCTGCTTATAAACTAGAGAGGAAACAAAAGTGACAGCGAGCAGTTATACACAGTGGTGTCAACATCAGTGGTTCTCAAACTCACCTGGAAGCCTTGCTAAAATACAGACTAATGGGCCCAGCACCCAAAATTTCTGATCCAGGAGCTCTGGGGTGAGGTCCAAGAAGTCGCACTTCCACGCTTTGAGAACCAGTGATTACGATAAAACTAGTGAAAAATCAGGCCTGGAGGGGTTCAGGAAGACCTCCAAAATGTGACACTGAGCTAAGTGAGGTAGTGGAAGGAGGTGCAAGGGCATTCCAGCCGAAAGGAACAACGTGTTCGTGGCACAGAAGCCGGAAAGATCAGGGTGTGTCTTAGGAACTGAAGTAGACCAGTCTGGGGTGAAGAGGCGTTCGTGGGCACGTGGCTGAAGATGTAAGCAGAAGTCCACTTGTCAAGGAGGGCCTTTAGGCAAGACAGGGGTTATGCCTATATCTGAATTACGGAAAAATCTCTGGTTGCCATGTGGAGGAGGAATTGGAGGGGAAGAGGTAGGAGCCTGTTGCAAATAGTCCAGGGGAGAAACATTGTGCCACGCTCACAGGAGCAGTGGAGGGGGCAGCGCCAGAGCCTAGCATCTTAGAGCAGGCAGACACTCTGTTTCCTCTATTGCCTGTTACCTTTGCTCTTGGCAGTGGACTTACCTTTGAGCACAGGCCTTCTTGTCATTGGAAAGGTGTGTCTTTGGCCTTGATATTATTTGCCTGAACAACGTTTTTGTGAATTGTGACCCTGGCCCCAGAAGTGGGGCAGCAGAGTGGAGGAAGAAGGAAGAGTCTAGAAGGCAGGTTCTGGGTGCCTGCCCATCTTCCTGAGTTTTTTCCTCTACCAGGGCAGGTGGCGTGATATCCCTTTTAATCTCTGCCCTCTTATTTTTCACTTGGCGAGACCTTACCCTCTGTACTTGCCTGACCAAACTGCCTCTGGTGTCGCTGGAAGGTAGGGAAGGAGTGGTGGGATTCCTTTGCCTGTCTGTGGAGGCAGGATTAATAGATGTAGTTACTCCTGGTATGTCCATGGTTTTATCTGGAACAAGGGAGGTTGCCTGGGTGGAGAGGGATTTTTCCAGGGATGCATTTCTAATCTTTCATCTGTTACCGAGTGATTTTGTGTGTGTGTGTGTGTGTGTGTGTGTGTGTCTACCAGTCTGTCTTGGTGTGTATGTGTTTGGTTAGTGACAGAGCCTTTATTCTGGCCAGTCGGCCCTCGGGAATGTCTGTGGGTGTTTTGTGACTTTCCTGACTTGCGCTGTGTCTGCTACGTGTGCATCTTTGTATATGCATACAGGCGGCAGTGTGACGGAGTGGTTAGGGGCGCAAGCTGCTTAGGTTGAAACTAGGAGGTGCCTCTGAGGAGCCATATCACCTCAGGTAAGTTATCTATCCTCCCTGGGCCTGTTTTCTATAAAATGTAAATTTTTACTATAGTGTATACACCAGCCCTGTCTAACACAAATATAATGCAAGCCACAAACTTTAACATTTTGGTAAAAAAAAGTAAGAGGGTGATATTAATTTTAATATACTCTTGAACCCAAAAGTTTGTACTTTCAAAGTGTAATCGATATAAGAGGTTTTCATTCAGAGTTTTTGAGATTTGATGTGTATTTGACATTTCCAGCACATCTCAGGACTAGGCCACATGGCAGGTGCTCAGTAGCCACATGTGGCTGGTGGCTGTTGCATTGGATGGCGCACGTGTAAACCCTTACAAGACAAGACCCTTACCGGCTGCTATGTTAGCTCTCCTTTTTATTGTCCTTTTATTATCTGTGACTTGTGGATGTATATGTCTCATGTCTCTTGTGTATCTGCAGATATCCGGAGCCTTCAGAGAGAGGTGTGGGAGACCAGTCCGGAGCTCCTCGCTGCCTCCGTCCTAGAGAGGCTTCCTGGGTGGGTTTCAGTGGGACCCCTGCCTTCTGTGCCTCATCGGCCCCACCTGCCCCAGGAATCAGGCCCACTGTCCCTCCCCCTGTCCCTGCAGGTGACCAGAATGGAGCTGTGGCCAGGGGTATGGACAGTGCTGCTGCTGCTCTGCGTGTTGCTGCTCTTCCTGCTGCCCGCCCTGTGGTTCTGTAGCCCCAGTGCCAAGTACTTCTTCAAGATGGCCTTCTACAACGGCTGGATCCTCTTCCTGGCTGTGCTCGCCATCCCCGTGTGTGCTGTGCGAGGACGCAATGTTGAGAACATGAAGTGAGGGCCGGGGTGTTGGATGATGAGGGGACCTAAGGGGTCGGAATGAGCAGTGGGTGGGGAGGGCCTGCCGTGTGCAGGGGAGACTGAGAGTCCAGGGCCAAGGAAGGGGCGAGGACTGCAGAGACGCCCAGAAAGAAGGGAGGGCAGGAGGGAGCTGAGGCATGTCGGTGGGCGCTGGTGGATTTTGCTGGAACCGCTTGCCATGACGTCCCATAGGATCTTGCGTCTGATGCTGCTCCACATCAAATACCTGTATGGGATCCGAGTGGAAGTGCGAGGGGCTCACCACTTCCCTCCCTCGCAGCCCTACGTCGTCGTCTCCAACCACCAGAGCTCCCTCGACCTGCTCGGTGAGGCCCTCGTGGAACATACCTCCCCTAGCCATGCCCTTCCTCCTGGAACCTTCCCCAGGACCTTCTCTCTTGGAGTTGCTCAGCTCCCCCTCATCTGGGGCGTGGCCTTCTTCCCCTCATAGGCAGGGGGGTAGGCCTTTAGTCACCCTTCCCTCCTCTCGGGGCTTCCCTGCCCCTGCCCCTAGTCTCCCTTTTCCTTTATATCCAGTGGACCTGTGTGAGGTGGGCCGCCTCCACCCTGATGCTCACCCCACCCCCACCTCTGCCCAGGAATGATGGAGGTGCTGCCCGGACGATGTGTGCCCATTGCCAAGCGGGAGCTACTGTGGGCCGGCTCTGCTGGGCTGGCCTGCTGGCTGGCTGGAGTCATCTTCATCGACCGGAAGCGCACTGGGGACGCCATCAGTGTCATGTCTGAGGTCGCCCAGACCCTGCTCACCCAGGACGTGAGTCACCCTGGGGGCGTGGGGACTATGAAGTAGAACAGTTGTAAATAAACTGATAAGCAGCGCCAAGGGGCCTCGGAAGTCCTGTTACAGCGTCACAACCATTTTGCGACCCCTCCATATGTGTGTGTCTTCCTTGACCCCCCTTCTTCCCCAGGTGCGGGTCTGGGTTTTTCCTGAGGGCACAAGAAACCACAATGGCTCCATGCTACCCTTCAAACGTGGTGCCTTCCACCTCGCAGTGCAGGCCCAGGTGATTACCGCCTCCCCTCTGCTGCTCAGCCC
>PVJI01023683.1:0-23140 GCA_004026765.1 Micronycteris hirsuta
ATCTAAAAGTAACTTGTTTTTACTCCATTAGGACTCTTGCTCAATGTCCTTAGGAAAGCATCTCTTCTCCTACAACAACTCTCTAAGTCAGAATAGCCCAGGAAAGACAAGATGAAACCCCCCAGAATGGACCTCTGGGAGTGATGGTGAACATCATCATCGCCACTGCTTCCACTCCTTGATTCTTGGATCATTTATTATATCCACTGGCAACATGATAGAATTATCACTTAGGAGAATTTTGGAGATTTATGTGTGTGTGTGTACATGTATTTATATGTAATTAATACATTAGAATTATAAAATATACATATATATACTTTATAAGTATAATTCTAACTTATAAATACAATATTTATAAAACATACCTGGTATAAGACATACCCCTTGTAGGATGGTATCTCATCTTTGCAGAATATCATCTAACTTGGAGCCTTGGCTGCACCTTATTGAGGCCATCCTGCATCCCATCATACTACAATGCCTGGGCTTCTTAGTGGTAGTTATACAGTAGGGTCATTGGATCCATGCCATTCTTCTTTGTCTTTTTTTTTTTAATATTTTATTTTTATTTTTAGAGAGAGGGGAAGGGAGGGAGACAGAGAGGGACAGAAATGGCAATGTATGGTTGCCTCTCACATGGCCCTCACTGGGGACCTGGCCTGCAACCCAGGCATGTGCCCTGACTGGGAATTGAACCAGGACCCTTTGGTTCCCAGCCTACACTCAATCCACTGAGCTATGCCAGCCAGGGCCCATTCCTCTTTTTCTTTTAAATGGGTTTGTTTATTTAATCAGATGTTATGCAAGATCCTATGTTGGTGCATCAAACACTGACATGGATAGTGGTGCTGGGTGAGACACAAAGATAATTACATATCCACTTTAAAAATATATGTCAATTCTGATATACTGACTTCCAACCAAGATGGAGGTATAGGTAGAAACACTGTGCCTCCTCACATGAGCAAAAGAAAAACAACAACAAATTTAAAAATAAAAAAACAACCTAAACTGCCAGGAAATGAAACTGTATGGAAGCCCAACAACCAAGGAGTTAAAGAAGAAACATACATCCAGACCAGTAGGAGGCGTGGAGACCAGCAGCCGGGTCAGAGAGGACTAGAGGCAGGGCAATGTCTGGCATAGTGGGTGGTCCCACATTTGCATGCAGATAAACCTGGAGGAACAACTGGGGAGCAAGACAGAACGCAGAACCCAGGGTTCCAGTGCGGGGAAATAAATCCTCAAAACCTCTAACTGAAAAACCCGTATCAGTTTCTGTGGAGGGAGAAACTCCCAGCTTCACAGGAGAGTTCATTGGAGATACAACAGGGTCCTAGAATGTACACAAACCCACCCACCCAGGGAGTCAGCACCAGAAGGGCCCAATTTGCTTGTGGGTAGCAGGGGAAGTGACTGAAAGCCAACAGCTGAGCAAACGGCACTGTTCCCTCTCAGACCCGTCTCCCACATAGGCACAATAATGCAGCAACTGGTGAATACCTAAGGCCCCACCCCTTATTATGTAAAAGGTATGCAGACAAAGAATATGGTCCAAATGAAAGAACATATCAAAGTTCCAGAAAAAATATAACCAAGTGATGGATGAAGACATAACCGACCTATCAGATGCACAGTTCAAAACACTGGTAATCAGGATGCTCACAGAACTGATTGAGTATGGTCACAAAATAGAGGAAAAAGTGAAGGTTATGAAAAGTGAAATAAAGGAAAATGTACAGGGAACCTACAGTGAAGGGAAGGAAACCAGGATTCGAATCAACATTTTGGGCCAGAAGGAAGAAATAAACATTCAACCAGAACAGAATGAAGAAATAAAAATTTAAAAATAAAATGAGGAGTGGCTGAGGAACCTCCAGGACATCTTTAAACATTCCAAAATATGAGTCATAAGGGTGACAGAAGGAGAAGTGGAAGATCAAGATATTGGAAACTTATATGAAAACATAATGAAGGAGGACTTCCCCAATCTGTCAAAGGAAATAGACTTCCAGGAAGTCCAGGAAGCTCAGAGAGTCCCAAAGAAATTGGAACCAAGGAAACACACACCAAGGCACATCATAATTATGTTACCCAAGATTAAAAGTAAGCAGAGAATCTTAAAAGCAGCAAGAGAATACAGTTGGAGACAGTTATCTACAAACAAGTTACCATAGGACAATCAGCTGATTTTTTTCAAAAGACACCTTACAGGTAAGAAGGGGCTGGCAAGAAGTATTTGAAGTCATGGAAGGCAAGGACCTACATCCACGATTACTCTATTTAGCAAAACTTTCATTTAGAATGGAAGGGCAGATAAAGTGCTTTCTAGATAAAGTCAGATTAAAGGAGTTCATCATCACCAAGCCCTTATTATATGAAATGTTAAAGGGACTTATCTAAGAAAAAAGAAAAAGAAGATCAGAAATATGAACAGTAAAATGGGAACAAACTCACAACTATCAATAACTGAACCTAAAAAAAAAGCAAACTAAACAAACAACTAGAACAGGAAAAAAATTACAGAAATAGAGATCACATGGAGGGTTGGTTATTCGTGGGGAGGAGGAGGAGGGAGTGTGGGGAAAGGTACAGGGAATAAGAAGCATAAATGGTAGGTAGAAAATAGACAGGGGGTGGTTAACCGTATAGGAAATGTAAAAGCCAAAGAACTTATATGTATGATCCATGGAGATGAACTAAGGGAGGAGGGGTTCAGGTGGGGGTGGTGCAGGGCAGAAGAAAATAAAGAGGGGGGCATGGGACAACTGTAATAGCACATTCAATAACATATATTTAAAAATATATATATCAAATCTACTTACAAGTAATTACTGTCTTTTCCAGGTTGGAAGGTGTCCAACCTAATCTACTTGCCACCAAGTGGCTTATTGATATAAAGGGCTATTGTCATATGATACTATTGGTGATGGGTTAGACAGTCTACACTTGCTGTGCACTTAGAGGATCTTCCATCTGAGGACCAAGCTGCTCTTTCTTCAGTAGGTTGTAGATCTAAAAATTGGCTCAAGTCCACAAATTGAGCTAGAGAGTGACTTTGATGTTAGTTGTTTTGTCAGTTTTCTGATCATCCAATCCTTATTTATTTAGATTTTATAGAATGACTAATATTCTTATTTTCTGGCCAGCTCACTTACTACTATAAGAGGAATATTCTCCTTATTAGCCTCATAACTATGTGTGTGTCAAACTCTCCCCACTGCCAGGCCAACTGCTGTCCATTATGATGTGCTTTTCTACCTTTTTTCTGACACTTTGGCTCTGGTGTTTGGCTTCTCTTATATCAGGATCCTATCACCACCATTCCTGTCAGCAAACTCGTTTGTATTGCAGTGTCCTCTACAACTGGCCTTACTTTCAAGAGTACAACCGTTACTGAGCTTCACAAAGGTACCCACAGTGCAACTTTCCCTGGCATATGCTGTATCACATTACAAAACAGGATGTCTTCTGGGCTCCTCAGTGGAGCATAATCAGTTGATGGGTTTTGTAATGTCAGGAAGCATAGCTGCTCAAGCATGCTTACTCCTCTGAGCACTTTGACCTCTTTTCCACCGTTTGTCAAGGTAGTCAGTGTCGTATCTGCTATACTTAATATGGTTCCTTGCATTCTCCAGGATTCCAACAGTCATGTTAGCAGTGTCAGCATCCCAAGGTATTAAATCCTGACTATTAAATATCCTTTCCCAGGGTATTAAATGCTGCATACTGGGAGACTACTCTCAAGTCAATAAGCTTTCCTTTTTCCATTCTTATTTTCTACCTGCCTTACTACAGTTCCTTTGGAGTCTAGAATTATATAAACTTTCAGAGCTTTGTCTAATATGTGTGGACTAGGTCTTGCAGTCCTTTGGAATATGAACCTTTTTTCACTTAGCAAGCCCAGAACTTCACTAGCTGCATTGCATTATATAGTGGCCATAGTTGACAGCCTAGTGATCAGGAGGGAGGCGGGCTTAGATATTACATCCTTGCTATTTTCAAGGAAGTGAGAAATGCTAGACACTAAGAGGAAAGAGAGAGCTACCTCTACATAGTTAGTAGGTTCAGGGAGACACAAAATTTCATTTCCCAGAACACAAAGTCATATGTTCACTTCCAATCTCAGCTTTTCTCGACCAAAGCTCTGACATTGGTGGAACAGAGTGACCAGTTAGGAATTCATCTTTCTCTGGATCTCTGCTACTCCTATAAAACTTCATCTGCAGAAGATAAGTATCTCTTTGCTGCCAAAGAGTCACTTTGACTCTTAGCCAGCATTGCTAAAGCAACTATAATTGATAATTAATCACCCTCAGCATTTTATTTTTTCTCCTCCAAAGCATTGATGGCACTCAACATAGCTGTCTATTTCCATTGTCCTTATAATTAGTGTGTCTTAAACCTCTTGAAGGCCTGAGATATTGTGAACACTAATACAATACATGTTGCTGGTGTTCTATATCAATTTTCCACCAATAAATGTTTTAACAATTGTGCTGCTGCAGCATGCCAGGGGTTATTATGGCCTCACCTACTACAAATGATGAGGTTCTTATTGTCAGCCAGTCTCTAAAATATTCTCAGAGACCAATTCATTAGATAATTCTCGGCATCAAATATATTAGCTCAGATTCCTTGGAAAACATACTTTGAGGTGGAGAGATGCATGCAGGACTACCACAGGGAGGAGGAGTATTTGGGATTGCCCTTGGCCTCAACACTTAGTGGATGAGTAAGGAGATAGGATGGGGCAAAGGGAGGATTTGAACTGTGATATGGTCACAGGGGACTTAGCCAATCCCATGGGAAGTTGGGAGGTCCATTTAGATTGAATTACCTTGAGGAAAGGTTAACACTGTTCTCCCACCTCCGTCTTTACTTCCAAGAACCATATTGGATTCCTATAACCAATCTTTGGATGTGGGATCCACTGGAGGAGGAGGCACGGCCTGGATGATTGGGTTTCTCCACCTGATGGTTCCTCCTGTGGAGGTACTCAGCTGAGGGCTCTTAACCACTCAACATGGGGTGGGTGGATGATGTACTACTAAATCCACCAAACTCCCTCAAACTTTTAATTTTCATCTTCCTATTCCTTTGTGCTCGCCTAGTTTGCTATTTCAGTGCTGTCCTTAGCACCACTGTCTTTCTCCCCGGTGACTTTCTATTTTGCCCACAGCAATAATCACTCAGCTGCAATGACTCACAGCCATGTCCCCTCTCCTCTTGCTCCTGGACCACAGAGTACTGTTGCAGCAGATGTAAAACAATGCAGACCTGTCCCGGTACAAATTCATGCTGTGCAACTGCAGTTACATTTTCACAATTATAAGCACAAACATATGAAATCACCTCAGGCGATGCTTTGACAGCTCCCTAGGGTATTGCTCAATTCAGAAGAACACTATGAAATAGCTTAAAAAATATGCTTGACTACCCAGCAGCAGAATACACAGACAGAACTAAGCCAGACCTCAAGCAAAGTAAATTCCTTCTCCAGCCACTTACAATGTTATGAAATGATAATGAAAGTTATGCATAAATAACTTAAAATTCAAACCTATTGAAATATTTCCTGATGTAAAAAACATGCTGAACTCATTGTGTACAGCTAAAGGAACAAAAGAAAGCCATCTTTTATATCCTTATATCCCTTTAACCTTGGAAATACTTTGGACATAAAGAATATGAGAAAACATAATTCAGTCAGAAACACTATTGAATGCCTACTATGCACCAGACATTATTTTAGGAATTGAGGAAATAGCAGTGAATAGTAGTAACGGTAGGAAAACTCTTGAATTTTGTTGAAGTTGCCGTATTTTCCACTTGCTCAGTTGCTCCTTCCCCCATCTCCTGGGCTCTGCACCCACCTCTTCCTCTGGACAGTCCATTGCCACATTGTTCGTCCTGCAAAAATCTAGGTCAGCTCCAGCAAAACCTTCTATTCTCTTATTCATCCTTCTCCTGTAGCAATTCTACTTTTTAAAATATTTCTTCTCTTTCTTTCTACCACCTCTCGTTTATATTAGTTTTTAAGTTCTTCAGTGACCAGAGCAATCAGGTTATTCTTTGTATGTCAAGCATATAAATACAGTGTATTTTCACATATGCATTTTGAATATGTGAAAGAATTCATATACATAGATTAAACCATGAGGAAGAAAATATGAACAGATGTGCTAATAATTATAGGTATGTATCAATTTGATACTTTCTCAAGAGGAAAGAGAATTGATCCATCTGTAATAAGAATAGAAAATATATTTTATCTCACTTGCCATTTTCAATAAATTGGTCATGCTTTTATGGAGTATCAGTGTGAGAAGAAATCACAGCTGTACTCAGGCTTAGAGGGAAGGTTTATCACAAACCATTATTTAGGCCTGACATGAGCTCTTGAGGAGGGATACTGCCAGTTCTAATACCATTCTCTCTCTCTGTTTCCTCCTTTCTCTTTCTCCATTCCTCCCTCACTCCCTCCTTCCCTTCTTCCTCTTCCTTCTCTCTCTCCCTCTCCCTCTCCCTTTCCTTCTTTCTTGATAATCTACTTTTTTATAGTAGTGAAAAAGGAAAAAACCCACAGTGTTTATATGAGATAGGTTTTTCCTTCTCTGAAAGAAGGAATGCAACCCAACTGAGACCATCTTGTGTATACTTTGCGGTTTGAATATAAAAGATCAGGAATTCGACTCTCCTATTTATTTCTTCAGGGGAAATGAATGCTGTGGCTAAAGCTGCCCAATGATGGAAAGAATTAAAGTAACATAGAACACCAGTGAAGAAAGTATCCATTAATACCTCAAAATGCAATACCACTACTGCCTTCTATGGCTTAATCACCAGGTCTGACATATATTTCCAGTTCTTATTTTTTTCAAAATCGAAGAAACATCTTAGTGTGCAGAGATCAGTGTCAGCACATGCATAGTGGGTGGTATTACATGTCATTTTAAAAAGGAGTTATTGGCTTGAAAATCACTTTTTATCATCTGGGAGCAATAATACTTACTTCACATGGACACTTGTCAGTGTTCCTTAATTATGTTGCCAGCAAAATATCCAAAATGAACATGTTAAAAATGTTAATTCAAAATTTCTATGTGTGTGTACATACATGACATGATATTCTTTTATTTATCCTTTTAAAAATACATACACGTGAATTATTTGGTTGTCTATTACTGTGTACCTCCTCAAAATCTATAGCTTAAAACAATAACCACTTTCTTATCCCCCATGATTCTGTAGGATGACTGGGATTGTCCCAGTGGTTCTTGTGATATAAGTTATGTCACCTAAGCTGTCCTTATCTGGGAACTCAACTGAACCGGGCTATCCCAAATGGCTCACTTGTCTGGCTCAAGTGACTGTTGGCTGGGAGCCCACACACCTGTCTCGAATATAGTACTCTGATTATGTTCCATTTGTCCTCTTCATTTGGCTTGTGCTTCTTAGGGAACGGAGGCTAGATTTGAAGAGGCAGGAAGTAAAAGTTGCCAGTCTTCTTAGGGTCTGAGTTTAAGAGTTTCAGAACATCACTTTCACTGCATTCTAGTAAGTAAATTCATTCAGATTCTGAAAGAGGATGAATTTCTGGGGCCACCTTTGGAGACTAGCAACCACATACATTAATAGCACATGCACTGAAGAGTGGTTGTACTAATGAAAATGAAGCTCTATACCATTTTATTTTTATATAAATGCATATTTTCCTAAAAGTCATATAATACTGTTTGAATGTGTCATTCAAAAGGTACATCAATCTTTGCATTAGTGCTTCTTCCATGGCAATGTAAATGTTTGAAGATAGATATAAAGACATGTTTCTGATTACAATAAGATTTATATTGTTTCTTATACTCTGGGAATGTTGTCTCATATAAAGGAAGGTAGAGCCTCCCTCTATATTTTTTTAATTCAAAATATATTTGGTTGCTTTCAATTTTGAGGTACCATAAACTCTCATACATTTTTCTTGGGAGTGTAATTTTATAAATCCACCCAGAAAAAATGATTGACAATATCTACCATAGCTAAACATATGCATGTCCTAGGACCCAATTCCACTCCTGGATATACCCATCAGAAGTAAAAGGATCTTTTTTTCACTTTTAAAATTTTACACATTCAAAAATGAGTCAAAGTGTAATTGTTGGCCTGCGAGCTATCAGCTCAAGACTGTCTTAGTAAAAACAATCTAAAAAAATTATAGAAAGGGTACATCAAATGCTTCTATTATTTTGCATTCAATTCTTTGGGAGATTAATATATTTTCTGCAGTACATATACTATATCTCTGCTTTATATTAAAGGAAAGATAGAGGTTTAGTCATGACAATGTCAATAAGTGTGAAGGTAATTATAATTATATGCTACTTGCAAGCTCACACATTAGCCTTCCCCAGTTTCATGGATGCTGTCAGAGGTCAAAGACTCCTGGGTCTAAGACAAAAAAAATTTATTACTAGTGGCACATTGAGTACCCTGAGCTTTATATTTGCATTGGTTCTCCTCGACCTCCAAGTCCCATGGGGTGAAGCAAAGAGACCCAGATGGATGCTGTGCGTATAGTAGTTTTGCCTTATTGCTGGAGAACCCTGAGTTTAGGGACCCAAATCTTTTGTAATGGACTCAAAGAAAAACTGCCCAATCTTTACTCCAGGGGAGAGACAACATCTTTAGTATAGTGGGCAGTCAACAAACTTGCCATCTGCTCCAGTGTGAGACAATACAAGCAACCCTGAAAGAAAAGCCCAAGGACCATTCATACCTCTGCTGGCAGGACATACAAAAACAGAAGCGATCATTGGAACATTATGTACCAAGATTAGTACATAGTGGATAGAAGATTCCTTATTTGCTTTTTCTCCTTTCTCTGTTCTATAATTATTAAAATGTTTCATTAATAACTACATTTACTTTTTTATAGCTCTTGGTAGTTTTCAAAGCCTATAGAAATATTTGTTGTCAATTCTTTTTACTAAGTTTTAATGGAATTATTTTATTTATTGAATGTGCCCATTTATTACTACCCTTTAAAGTCATATACAGAATTGAGAAAGTATTCTTTCAGTGTATGGAAATTAATACCCTCACAAAAGAGCTGTGTTAATCACATCAAAAATATTTAATATACTTGAAGGCTTATTAACAAGAGCATACATATTTTTTATTAGTTTGACTTAGAGTGTTCTGGAAAGTATTTCAAACAGAGGTAGAAAACTAAGTATGGAGTCAACTAAGTTTGTGCATACTACTACCACTAAAAAGGTGACTTTGCCTTTGGTATAAGAGTTTTCTAATTCTCACACTTTATTTTGCAAAATAGAAGGGGCATAACAGAACGAGGGCCCTGAGTGTAGGCTCTGGAGTAAGTTACCAAAAATTGAATTTGATTCAGTCACAACTGCTAATGAACTGGCTTAGATAAGCATCTTAGTCTCATTTTTGCATTATTTTTAATCTTATTAAAATACCTCAATTTCTATAAAAAGAATTTTTAACAAGCAGACTAATGCTTGCTTATTAAAACTAATGCAAGCTAGTACTTCAAATGCTTATTCCAGACCTACAAGACTTACTATATAGGACTTTAAAATATTTAAGTATGTGAAATTTGGAAAATATTTTAGATTACACAGAAAGAAGTACATAATAAAATCAATCAATTTATCTTTATGCTTTAGCAGTTAATCAGAACCATATAAAAATAAGTAGCCAAATATACCTATTTTGGTGATTTTCCTATTGGCATACTGTCTTGTATATGGGCAATCTTAAAACTAAAAGAGCAAGTTATATAAATTTAGATATAAATGGCTATTCTAAAAAATTCTGAATTAACTCATAAGGTCTTTTTAAGAAAGTGTGATACAATAATACAAGATGTGATATATTTAAAATTAAAAAAAGAATTGTGTAATGGCAGTGTTATATTACCTTAATTTATTCTGAAATGATTCAGGTATACAGAATTCCACATAAAATGTCTATATGCTGGCGTTAGGGTGCACCTCTCAGAGTGGTTAAACTTAGCAGACGCAGAAATGCACACTCTGAAAATGGTTGCTTATTTGAGCAGTTCTGATTCAGAATCCATGTCTTACTTAGTCTCACTTATTCATTGCTGGCAGGTTGGTGAGAGTAAGGGGTGGGAGGTGTTGGAAGAGGAGCAGAGACTGAGGCTGCAGGTAGGACCTCCTATATCTTCTCTGTCTTACTTTGTGTTAGCACACACATACCTGCACAGAAACACTAGGAATTGGGGCCATAGCAGCAGCCCAGATTGAAGTAGTTAAATGTGTGGAGAGTAAAATTAGAGAGGGAGAATCACCAATGACAGCTAACATAATCCTAGGAGAGGGAAGCTGAATTTTCTGCTGATCAGTATTGAAGTTCCAAGTGCCTAGGAGTGAGCAGCCTAGGTTAACCATAAGAGCAAAAACACTTTCCACAAGTTTGGGAGGGTGATTTGTGGTGGAAAAAACTTGCCCTCTTTTCCACCGTCCTGACTTTTATACGTTACTTCTGTTCTTCCAACGAAGGGAAAAAAAACAAAACATAAACAGAATGAAACGCCATAAAGGTGTTGCTGCATCTGGCAGTGAAGCTGAAGAGGATGACGCGAGAATCTTTTCTTCGAAATTTCTTCACCAGGCTGGAGCAAAAGCAGGAGGAAGGGAACGCTTGTCAGGGAAACTGTTTAGTCTCCTGGGATTAGCTGCAGAGGCACCAATGGAGAATTTATACCTAAGAGCAAGTTAAAAAAAAACAAACCCTCTACTATACTATCACATCTACCTATCCTAGAGGATGGTAATTGGCTTGTCAGCAGCTCATTGTGTTCTTCTATGACACACTGAGTAAAGCAAAGCTTCAAATCAGTCCACTACTTTCCACCTAGGGGCTGACATTGATGAACTAGCCCCGTGGATTAGCAATAGTATCAACAACTTCATGCCTGGTCTAGATATCACTGTATTCCTATTCAGATAAACCCCACTGATCCCAGGGGTGCCACTTGCCTCTAAGCTGTTTTCACGAGAATCACTTTGGGCTCCTCCATCAGTGATCTGCCACTTCGTTAAGGTTGACAAAAGTGACGGTCTTGTGAGATGTGCCTTTCCCACTGAGGTGAAATAAAGCACAGAGATGCAACAGATACCAGCTAGCAACCTGACAGCCATGTCCCTATATGTCCTCAGAGGACACATGTAAATTTTGACAGAATGCTAACACACCAAGTGGTCTTTTCAAACTTATCCCCTCATCTCACTGGATCTCAACCATAATTTTATCTGCTTTCAACTCCTTAGTGGAAAAAAGGAGAGGTGGAGATTTAGGCAAAACTTACAACTTTACCTTTTCTCAAGCAAAATGATTGTCAGTAATGTCATGATTACTGGGTTAATGGCAAGAAACTAACTGTACCAGAATAAGGAGTGTTAGAAATAACTTGACTTTGCCATTCTAGATATATAAATTAGCTCTAAATATTGTTCAAAAACTTGAGCCTTTGTATGAATAAAAATACTACAATCTATACCCCTTGCATTGGTGCTCAGTGAACAGAACATCCATTCGATTCCATTTTTTTTTTTTTTTTTTTGCCACATAATGGAGAATTCTGTAATGAGATTCCAACTAAAGGTTAGCTGGCTCCTGCTGCTGAAATATCATTGCATGTGCCTAGAATCAATCATACAAAGTGCTTAGGAATGTCTGCAACTTTGCTGAGCTCACAAGAATAAGTTTTGTGACTTAATTTTTGCCTGCTTGTATAGAATTCAGTCAGAGACTTGCTCTCAACTGGTAACTCCACCTAGAAGAAAGATTGCGAGAAAGGCAAATTAGAGCCCTCATCTCTAATTTCTGAAGTGTACGTATTGAATATCTACCAAAATAGCCCAATATTGTAAATGGCCAAATTGGCTTAGTTTAGTTCACAAAAGCTGAGTGTCATGAAGTAAAGGTGATTGGCTGACTGACATAATTGACCGTCTCCAGCTACGCACCTCTCAATGTGGAAGGTACCCATTTAATTAACTGTACTCCAGGGATTTGGCTTGAAGCTTTTAAGCAATGACACATTATTTTTTTATGTTCTTTTTTCCCTAAACTTGACTTTGTAGATGATGCTGAAGAGGAAAAATCACATTACTCAATTTCACATAGACTGGTATTATAATCCAAACAGAATTATAATCCAGTAATTTACAATGAGAAAATCAACTGTCCAAAAGACTCAAATGTTTGAAAAAGTAAGAGCAGTACATTTTCTACCCAGAAGATAGCTTTATGGTCAGACAAATTATAATCAGAAGTTGAAAAGAGAGTTAGAGCAAGAGAAGTTAATTGGCTAAACCAATACAGGCAATAGTCATACCATAACCCACATAGGGACCAAAGCATTCATATTTTCAGTCCAAATCACTTGTCTTTTGAAGATACATGAATCATGAATAAGCACAAGGACATTCCTGGATAGGTGGATTATCCTTTTCTGTGAGACCATGTAACCAACTCCTGAAATGGTCTTTTCCTAAACAAAGTTAATATCAATTATCAGATATTTGGTAATTAATTACAATCATTCTGAAGTAAAATACTTACTTCAAATTATAATTTCAAACTGCAGTTCCAAATAACCTGCTTGGTGTGCTATGATTTATTTATAAATATCTCAGGGAGATACTTCAGTTAAATTGTTGTTTTATTCTGACCATTTGCTCATAACTAAATGTATAAACAAATTTGGCCATTTAAATCTTAAATCTACAGTATCTTTTACAGTCTCAGAGGACTTCATGCTGTTCTACACAGCTAAAAATAATATGTTTTATGGTATACAAGTAGATGATCAATTTATATTTTTCTGATCCAGTCATCCATTCTCATTTTTAAATCTTCTACCCCTTTTTTCTTCTTCTTATAATTTCCTCAGAAGCTGTTTGAAGATAGGATATGATGTACTAATTGGCATGAATAATCATATAATTTTTATGATACAAAAGATGAAGGAAAAACATACTCATTATTTTCCTTTCTGTACTTATTCTGGGAAGAATGACTATAGAATTGAACTTCCTTTTTTTTAATCTATGGCTTATTTTAAATACATTTAACATTCTGGTCATTACTAAATATATGTTTTCATACCTTAGTTCTATAATGATTTGACCCTGTCTGGAGCTGTGAAAACAGTGGAGAGCTCACATCTTGATCCTCATGGAATACCACAGACGGCTCAGAGTTTACCGCTGTCTGCCTTTCAATCCTCATGCTGCCAAGAATGTTTTTAATGTTTTATTAAAGTACAGGATTCTTCGAATTGTTAAGTCTGCACTCAGGTAGAATCTGAGACCAGAATTTCCTGACGGGCCTCCTACAGAGTATGTCACAGATGACGGCAGACACAGTCGTGTTCACAGCAATACGGCAGCTGCCAGAGGGAAGCAAATAATAAGCTCTATAAATGCCAATTGTAACTTAAAAAGAAATCTATAATTTTCACAAGGTAAGAACCCTGCCTCACCACAAACTTTTCGGAACATTATGCTGAGGAGTACGGATTCATGTGCCCTTGGAAGTGACTCTGAATGAATCTGCTTTAGAAACAAAGATGTTTTAAAACCCTCATTTGTTTTGGCCTCTCAGTTCTAATCAGACAAAAAGCAGCACATTTTGGAGACGTGGTTTGCTTTGAACCAATTACCAGTATCAATCCTGTGGGGAAGTGACCTTTGCAAAGAAATTTTCAAACAACTCATAAAGGTGTCTCTGGTAATCCCTTGCCAGACAGAACCTCAGTAAAGTACAGGATGTTTAGAATTTTCATGTCTCACATAAAAAAAAAATATATCATAATGCTATGGATGTCTCTGTCAACTGGGGCTCATTAATTCTGATCACAACTATATTTTAAAATCCTTAAAGCAGAAAATGACCACAAAAAAATTTAACCAGTTTTTTAGATAAATCTCCCGTGTTGCATAAAGTATTGTCTCTGTTTTACCCAAGTGTTTCAAATTGGATATTACTATGCACCTGTCACTTTAATACATCTCTTGTATTTGTTTTTCTTTAGTTTTTCAAAGAGACTATACAAAACCACTTGAAAATATACATGTATGTGAATTTTCTTAGGCAATGTTCCTGGATCTCATTAGATTTGCTAATGGATCTCTAAGAGTCCAAAGTTAATAAACACTGCAGGAAAAATATACTTAAACACTATTGTTATTTCTGCTGTTCATATTCAATAAGACCTCTTTTTTTCCTGGTCTTATTTTTGGATAATAGTGCAATATAATCATGCTTATGAATGAATATAGCCTGTGCAGTCTGATTATCTGGCTTTGAACTCTGTTTTTTCACTGATATACTGTTCAGCTTTGAAAAAGTTACTCACATTTTTGGATTTACAGTTTCTTCATCTATAAGCTGAGAGTTATAATGGTACATATTTTCATGTGCTGATTGTGAGGATTAAGTACTGTGATGTATATAAAACACTCAGCTCTACTATATGCAGGCCTTGCATATAGTAGAATTTCATTATTGTAAGAATCTAGAAATGAAATTTTTAGCAATACTGAAATATATGGTAGGACTTTAAAATGAAAAAAAAACAAATTTATCATATTTTTGTATTTTTTTCCTTAGCATCAAATCTCGGTAGGTGTAAAGTGACCTTTATCACTGATTCGCATCTACCACCCATTCCCATAACACCACCTTAGACATTGCTAACGCCCAGAGCAGCATTGCTTCATAATGATACATTCAGCTGCTCTGCTGTCTGACTTTAACTTAAGCTCTTTCCGGCTATCGCCCTAATTTATTTAACTGTAACTATTCCTCAGACTCAAGAGAACCAGCTTTTTGAATGCTCTCCATTTGCTTTCTTCTTTTTCTTTCTCTTTTGCTTTCTGGCTGCCAATTTTATTGCACTTCCGTTGCACGTTTGCATAAACCATAAGCTTACACTGGATTTTCTAAATGCTGCTGTAAAAGTAGTAAAAGATGCATATATATTTGCAAATGGATCCACAAAGTTAATAAAACCTGCTTAAAAGAATATTTTACTCATATATTGTTTTTACAGCTTTTTACTATTAGACAACTTGTACAAATTCTTTATACCTTTTTTGTTGTTCTTTAAATAAGATGTCATATTTTAATTTATTATTTTCCTTTGTTCCAGTTTGATTTTGGAATGATAACTGGATGAAAGAAAAAAATCAGTGCATGCATTGAATGCATTTTGGGGTGTGGAACATTCATTTCAACTAATCAAGTTCCATAGAAACCTATTAAATTTCATTTTATATCCTGTTCAAAAAAATCCTAATGTATCTGAGCTTTAATATTTAAAACAAAGATAAGTTAGATGAACATATATAAGGTCTGTCCGTAAAAAGTCCAGCCACTGTTAATATAATGAGAACAGTTTATGCAACATTGATGTAACCCGGCAGCCAAGGAGAGTGGACTGGAATCACATGTGTGAACAATGACGACTTCACTGTACTAGTCAGTGGGGGCATAGACACCATTGACTGAGCATGTGTACTGTGTGGCCATTGCATAAAATGACTGAGTGAGCAGAGCAACGAATCTGAATCAGATTTTGTGCTAAGCTTGAACATTCCACTGTGGAAACTATTTGGATGATTCAGAGGGCTTTAGGGGACAAAGCAACGAGTGTAGTGCAAACAAAAGTGTCACACAAATACTTCAAAGATGGTTGAGCCCTGGTTGGTGTGTCATTGAGTGCTGGCCTGAGAACCAAAAAGTCTCTGGCTTATTCCCAGTCAGAGAACATGCCTGGGTTGTGGGCCAGGTCCCCAGTGGGAGTGGGGGGGCATGCGAGAGGCAACAGGTCGACGTATCGTTTGCACATCGATGTTTCTTTCCCTCTTTCTCCCTCCCTTCCCCTCTCTCTAAAAATAAATAAATAAAATATATTTTAAAAAGATAGTTGTGAATCTGTTGAAAGTGATCCATGTTCTGGACGGAGTATAACAGAACACCTGAGAATGTTGAACATGTACAGGCTGTAGTCAACAAAGATCAGTGACTAACAATGTGAGAACTAGAAGCTAATATTGGAATTCTAAAGACTTACTGTGTCTGAGACTTTGACACAGGATATTGACATGAAACATGTCGTGGCAAAAGCTGATCTGCAGCTTCTGCTATAAGAGCAGAAGGAACATCATGCTGCAGTTGCTATTGACTTGATTCAAACCGCTACCAATGAACCAGAATTCCTCAAGAGTGTCATAACCAGACATGAATCACGGTTCTACAGCTATGATCCAGAAATGAAGGCCCAGTTGTCCCAATGGAAGTCTCCTGGTTCTCCATGGCAAAGTCACAGCAAGATCAAGACCATGTTAACTGTGTTTTTTGATTGGGAATTTGTTGTCCATCATAAGTATGCCCTCCAGGCCAAACAATTAATAAGAAGTACTACCTTAATATTTTTAGTCAGTTGAGAGATGTAATGCAGTGAAAACGGCCACAGCTATGGGCTACTGGTGATTGGCAGCTTCACCGTGACAGCATGCCTGCTATCTAGTTGTTTATAACCATACCATTCTCCCAAGAAGCCTTTCTATCCAGTCACGACAAAGAAATACATAAATTTAACAATTTCTATTGGGTTGACAAAAGCAAGATTTCACTTATAGAGCAGATTTGCATTCTAATATGAGTGGAACGTTGTATAGCACTAAATATGGCATGTTATATTTACTTTTGTAAATTTTATCTTTTCTTTGTAATGAATGAGCCTATGTATCTTTGTAGTACCTTCTAGGAGCTTCGGTATTTTTTAACATAAATTTATTTTTTATATCCATTTTTCAATACAAAATGAACGAGTAAGAGTTTTGTATCAGTAAGAAACCAGTGGGATAAAACTGAGGAGATAGTAGCATGATGATTTTGTGCTCAATTTGAATTTGAACTCAACTCAAAATCATATTATACTCATTTGGATGACTCATGACTATCTTTTGCGTAGCGGGGAAAAACAAAAAACAAATACAAAAATAGTATGTTGTCTTTAACTCTCATTGTATATAAACTGATCCTTCTGAGAGAAAGCTGCCCCTCCAGCCACTCCCCCGAAGCCAGAGGATTCGGCTTCTCCCTGTACGTGCCTGGTGCTTTTCCAATGGCTGCTCCAGTGCCTGAACTCAGAACAAGCGAGTCTGAGAAAGTCTGTGGGTAGGCCTTTCAAGAGGACACTTGGGACCCTAGAGCCTTTCATCTTTCTCAGCAGCAATCTCCGCTGGTTTTCACACTCTCTTCCTGGCACTAGGGCCCTAGGCTGGGAGCCTGGTGTGGAGCTGAGACGCCTCCCTCCGTAGCCCCTGCAATCAAGAGATATCCCTCCTGATTTTTAAGTTCTACACATGGATGTAGGACAAGCCCATTCTGAGCCTCTGCCCCGCCTACCAGTCTCGATGTGGCTTCTTCTGTATAACCTTAGTTCTGTTCAGTGAGATTTCAGGTGGTTTTCAGTGATGGCTGTTTTGTAGTTTAGTTGTAGTTTTGAAGTCTCAGCATCGTTACCTTCAATTTCAAAGTTAGAATTCCTATCAAAGGAGCTTAAATTTGTTAGGCATCCATCCTGAAATGAATCAGTTTAGGACCCAGAGTGTGTGGCACTTATCTGTCTGTAGACCAGCCAGTGCAGCTAGGAAAGCACAGTTAAAAAGACATTGCACAAGGCACTGAAGCTGCTGTGAATGTTCTGGTGTTGGAGTGAGGACATGACCATTGACATGACAGGAGGGAAGAAGGATGAGTTTACTTTTTTCTGAAATCCTCGCCCAAGGCTATGCTCATTGATTTTAGAGAGAGGAAGGAAGAGGGAGAGAAAGAGAGAGAAACTTCAATGTGAGAGAGAAACCTCTAGCAGTTGCTCCTGTACGTGCCCTGACAATGGATCAAACCCACAACCTAGCTATGTGCCCTGACTGGGAATCAAACCCTCAACCTTTCAGTGTACTGGATGACACTCCAATCCACTGGGCCACCCAGCCAGGGCAAGTTTTAAATGGTAAGTTTTAGTATGGGAAACACTTTCTTCATTGGACTTTTCAAAACTGCACTAGTCACTACACTTGCAACATGTTCCCATCCCAATAAAACTTTGTTTATACTAATTATGTGCCATCATAGAAATTGTCACATGGCCTTATATGATCTTACATTCCTGTCTCTGCACAATGTGAGCTACTTGAGTCTGTACCATGTTTTCTTCATCCTATGATGACAGTAGTACACATTTTTTTTAAAGATTTTTTTTTATTTTTATTTATTTTTAGAGAGAGGGGAAGGGAGGGAGAAAGAAAGAGAGGGAGAGAAACAGAGATTTATGGTTGCCTCTCACATGGCCCTCTTGGGGACCTGGCCTGCAACCTAGGCATATGCCCTGACTGGGAATCGAACCGGGACCCTCTGGTTCCCAGCCCACACTCAATCCACTGAGCTACACCAGCCAGGGCAGTACAGACACATTTTATCTGCTCACTGTGCATTTTTAATAAGTGAATAAACAATTTTACACATTGATACAAGTACAATGTATACATCCTTTCTATCTGTTATTTCTCCCCTTCTTCTTTTCTTCCATTATTTTTCATAGTGTGCTTTAAAGCCAACTTTTTCTATAAAAATTCATACACATACTCTCTGTGATACTGACTTGCATTATTTTCTTCATAGCACTGCTCACTCTCCTAAATTATCTAACTTTGATTCACATTCTTATTTATTTATTTATTTTTAAAGATTTTATTTATTTATTTTACAGAGAGGGGAAGGGAGGGAGACAGAGAGGGAGAGAAACAGCAAAGTATGATTGCCTCTCACATGGCCCTCACTGGGGACTCAGCCCGCAACCCAGGCCTGTGCCCTGACGGGGAATCAAACCGAGATACTCTGGTTCCCAGCCCGCGCTCTATCCACTGAGCTACACCCGCCAGGGCCACATTCTTATTTAATAATGCTTCTCCCATTACAGGAATGGAAGCTTTATGGTATCTTGGTCTCGTCTTATTTATCTCTGTATTCTTAATACCTCCAACAGTATCACTATGTAGCATGTGTTTTCTAAATAAATTAATTAATAATGCATGTGAAATGTATACAGATCCTGGCCTTGGGAGATTATTGTTTTACAGTGAATAAAGAGGCTTGCGATTAGGCACACACAAATATTGTGAAGGTTGAAATGTACATTAAATTATTTCTTGGTGGTGTACCCTGGACGATTTTGTTATACTTGACATTTGAATGAGTCTGGGAAGATGGATTGAACTCGTCTGGTGAAGCTAAGGGTGAAAGAGAATACCAAACAGAAATATCAGCGCAAATATGTGATTGAAGTGAAGCAGGCAGGCACAAGTATTCAATGGATTGGACAGAGACATAGGATGCTGGAAGGTGAACGCTGAAGAATGAGATTGGAAATAATATGAAGTAAGACCTTGGAGAATTTTGAATCACAAGCAAGGAAACTACATTTATTCTTTAAATGCTGAAGAAAAATTGATCATTTTTGATCAGGTAACAATGACTTAATTATTATCCTAGGTATTGTTAACAGATATTTCCAGTATGACTTTCTAGAAGAAAATATCGGTTAGCAATACCTGGGGGAGCAATGTGATCATTGGAGACTTGCTAAAAAACAATTGTTAGAATCAGTATGAAAGGCAAGGAAGGCGTTCACTAGGAGGGGGGTGGGGTAAATATGAGGGAAGGTGTGCAAATACTGAGGGAAGATAAAATATAGTTGTCAACAAATTATAACAGCAAGCAAGGAGGATCCTGAGGTTTTGAGCTTTGGTGACTGGGCAGATGCAGGTAGCATGACAGGGAAATAAAGAAAATATAAAACTAAAGAATTTGAGAGGAAAAGTACATCGTGTTTTGTAGGGGTCATAGGACATCTGGAGTTATCCAGAAGCAAGGACTTAAAATGCAGGACTGGAGAACAGATAAGTCAAGGCTAGAAATATAAATTTTAGCAGTCATGCACATAGACGTGAAAATTAAATTCAGATCTAGTGAGATGGTTCAGATTAAACATATAGGGAGAGATGAGAAAAGGGCCCATAACAGATCTATGGGGAATTTTTACTCTTTATTATTCATTGTAGAGTAAGAGTGAAGTAAATAAGGTATTATTATCATAAAGTGATTTTATTATAGAAATAACCTAGTGGTAGATAGATTTGTCTGTGTAGTTTTTCTTTAAAGCAACTTACCTTTTAAAAAGTTGACAGAAATTTTTTTGTTGCCATCAATTCTTTATTTAGCAGTGAAAACAGGATGGCTCCCTTGTGGGGGCTCCATACTAGGTTTGGTAAATATTTACACTCCTCCTATGTACCCCTACCTCTGCCAACCATGATTGAAATAATTTGCAGAGCTGATTGCTAGGCTACCAAAAGAGGATGCTGAAAATTAATATTAGAATATAACATAATTCACATTTTGAATTTTGTTAATTTGCTGTGGAAGATTCATTCATTTGTTCATTTAGCAAACAAATAATTACCACTAATTACAATTTATTTGCTAACCAGAATAGACTCTTACCACTTGGAGGAAATATACAGTTCATTAGAAAACATTGGGATATCCTCAACGTTAATGAAATCTTTTTTTTTAAAGATTTTATTTATTTATGTTTAGAGAGAGGAGAGGGAAGGAGAAAGAGAGGGAGAGAAACATCAATGTGTGGTTGCCTCTCAAGCACCCCCTACTGGGGACTTGGCCCACAACCGAGGTATGTGCCCTGACTAGGAATCAAACCAGTGACCCTTTTGTTTGGAGGCCGGCACTCATTCCACTGAGCTACACCACCCAGGGCTAACGAAGTCATTCTTAAAGAAATGACTTCTGTAGTTTGGGGACATTTTAAAATTTGTTTTGAGGGTACTAATGTTGAATAATTTAGCATAAGACTGTGACACAAATATGAAAATAGTTGCAAAGAAGCTTTAGAGAAACACATTTCTAATACAACATGTAAAATCATTCTGATATTTTGTTCGTTAAAGAAGTACAGATACATTTAATATTAAAATGTTTTCTGTGGTATTTGATTTTTTTCCTTTTTATTTCACGGGGGTCTTTTCTTAATGAAAATAACTTAATCTATATTACTGTAAAAATTATCATAGCTCATTTAGATCTTTTTGCCAAATCCATTCTTGTTACTTTGTTGTCCTTCACATCACATGACTATATAACTATTTCCTAGTCACAATTCAAATAGGAAGTTTTACAACTTGCAAAATAAACACTTTAGCCAAATGAGTCCAGCTACCCTGAGGGCCAAAAGGCATAGTGGCTTAAAGCAAAAAACAAAACAAAACATTAGAGTTACTAGTGATTGGTGTTTTCTATAAAATTTAAAGCATATTAAATATAAATCTTAATTTAAAGTCCTATGTAGCATGTAATGAGTTTCTATATTTTCAAATATATTAAATATTAATGCCATTGTTTTCCTATATACCGTGAACTCTTAAAATACAATACTAGCATTTATAACAATGTTATTTTTTTAGTTGTTTCATTTCATTTATTTTTTATTTTTTCACACTTTTTAATTGTTGTCCAAGTACAGTTTTCTCTGTTTTACCCCCACCACTGCCCTCGACCCCAGCCATCCCCACTTCCCACTCTTGATACTACCCGCCTTTGGTTTTGTCCATGTGTCCTTTATACATGTTCCTGAAAGCCCTTCCCCCTTTTCCCTCCATTATTTCCTCCTACCTCCCCTCTGGATACTGTCAGTTTGTTCGTTCTTAAGAAATGTAAAAAAAAGTTAAAAAAAAAAAAAAAAAAAAAAAAAAAAGCCTGGCTGGTGTAGCTCAGTGGATTGAGCGTGGGCTGGGAACCAGAGGGTCCCAGTTCGATTCCCCATGGGAGCACATGCCTGGGTTGCGGGCCAGGTCCCCAATGAGGGCCATGTGAGAGGTAACCATACATTGCTCTTTCTCCCTCCCTTCTCCTCTCTCTGAAAATAAATAAATAAATTAAAATGTTAAAAAAATAAAAAAGAAAAAAAAGAAATGTAATATATGCCAAGTCATCAACAATGTCATGTGATCATATATTACAGTCCTTTGATTAGATATGTAAATTTGTCTTACTAGTTTTCAAATTATATAGTCTTGTATAAATGTAATATTTACATTCCTCTAAATAGTCTGATTTCAGATACATTTCACAAATGCAAATATTTAGGTTAATTTAGACTGAAGTATACAAGTTTGCTTCTGTTCAGAATATTTAAACTTTAAATAAAACTATTTCTAAAGGTCAAGGTTAACTGTCTATACTAGTGACATCTTACAAATTGTATTATATATGATTGTCAAGAATTTTCAATGAAGGAAAAACTCTCCACTTTCCATTAAGTTACATTTTAGTTGCTACTGTGGAACTTAAAGATGATATTATATTTTATTCAATAAGATAGATATTTATTTCATCAAGCATCATTATTGATATTCAATAAATAATTGTGATTATTTTACTTCATCAGACACATTGATTCTTTTTGCAAAGTCACCTTTATTTGACACCCATAAAATGAGAAATACAAGGTCTTAGGATTTATTAAATGCTAATGAATCTGAAAAATAGTATCACCATAAAGTGATAGTCTTCAAATGTGGAGCATTTACTTCTTGTTAGTTTTCAAGTAATTCAAACCCACCACTTCCAACCCACCTATCATCCCAATGGATAATTTCCCTAAATTCATAAATAGCTATTTCCATTACTAATGGAAAGATCCACATTGACTTGACAAGCATAGAACTTCTGTTGAACAGTGGAGAAATAAAGTCTACAACTACTTTTAAAAAATAAACCTGAAACTTGAAAAGGTTTGTAAACATAGCTGGCAAATTGGCCTCAGGCTAAAGGGCTCTGAAAGCAGTTTTTAGGGAATTCTTTCCCAGAGTAGTTGCTTAGATGTTTGCTTTCATCAGAAGTGCAGCTGGTCATAACAAAGGTAATTGAAATCAAGTCTCCGGGGTTTCCTTTCTCTGTCGTCACAATTCGCACCCCGCTGAGTGAAATATCA
>PVJI01023684.1:0-23163 GCA_004026765.1 Micronycteris hirsuta
TTATTCACAATAGTCAAGAGATGGAAGCAACACTAATGTCCTTGGATGGCTGAATGGATGAATAACAGTGGAAGATCCGTACAATGGAATATTATTTGGTCTTAAAAAAGAAGGACATTTTTACGTGGTACAATAGGGATGAACCTCCAGGACACTAGATTAAGTGAATAAACCAATCACAGGAGGACAAATACTGTATGAATCCACTTGTTTAAGGTATCTAGAGTAGTCAGTTTCATTGAAATAGAAAGTAGAATGCAAGGGGCAGAAGGGAAGGGTGAATGGGACATTGTTTAATGAAAATAGAGTTACAATTTTTGGAAAATAAAAATTTTTAGGGATTGGTAACAAAATAATGTGAATATACTTAATACTACTGAACTGTTCACTTAAAAATAGTTAAAATGGAAAATTTTATGTTAAATGATTTTTGTTAACCACAATTTTTAAAAAAGTAACAAAACTGGAACCAAGGGTCAGTGTAAAATGAACACTGTGATTGCTGAACCGTTTCAACTACAAACTAGGTAGAATCCTCATAATTATTAGGTTTAATCATAATGTAATGGTTCTCAGAAATTAATTTCATTAGAATGGATAAAGGAGATGATAGAAAAAATTTATCAGAAAGTTTATATTTATTCTCAACTATGTGAAAAAGAGACTATTTAAATGTTTATTACATGTAATTAAAAAAATTGGATTCTATAAAATCAGGCATTGAATTATTTTATGTGCTTTGATATATTTGTGTATTAATTTGTTTAATTAATATGTAAAATATAGTTCTCATATATTTTAAAACATAATGATTGATTGCTTATATGAATTCTTCTCATAATTAGATAAGTAATATAAAATACAAAAAAGATTTGCTAAAATATTTTACAATTCATAAATTTTTTAATATATTTTTACTTCTTTATGTTCCTTTAAATTTATTTTTGCCTATATTTACTCATTATCATAAAGTGACTTTGGAGTATACTTACTTATATGTCTAGGTTGTATGTATTAACGATGTCATTTCTATATTTAAATGATTCCATGTTATAAGCAAGTAATGTCTTAAAATAGTTAAAATTAATATATAACACAACAGCATTCAGAAATTTTCCTAAAAATAAATGAATAGCATACTAAATCATTTTTCATTGAACTCCCATATAATCACCATCCAGTCAAGAAATAAAATACTGCAATGTAATTTAGTTTTCAAAATTAGCCAAATTTTTCTATAAAAATGCATGCATTTCATAACATAGTCATTGTGATAGCTGGTTTTAATTTCTCTTCTAAGCAATCTTTGCAATATTGCAGCTAACGTGTTCACATAAAAATTATAAAAAAACTTCAAACCACATGCTTTTGTAAGTCATTGTTTTCCCTGTAGGAAGCCTGAAAACTTGATATAATAATATTAACATTAGTTTGTTTTTTCTAAGAAAAATACCTAGGCTCTCATGGCAGGAAACACATCCTTAGCAGAATGTCCATTTATTGTTATATTAGCGGAAGTCCAAAGCAATGATGCTTCAGATCAGCTTTTAATTGTTATGAGAAATTATTCACTAACAGTTACTCAAGTTCAAATTAAACAAAGAGAAATAGATTCGTCCTCCATCCTAAGTAATGGCCAAATTATAGAAGAAAATAACAAAAAGGAAACACAAATTTACATGTAAACCCAGGAAATTCTGGAACTGATGATTCTGAAGATTTTCTCTGTGTATATGTACAGAGGCAGTTGAATGCTACTCCTTGTTGACTGTTCAATTAAAAGGGCACCGCTGAAGATTGAGTATCATGAATGTATATTACAAATGGCAGTTGTCCATGCTTTCTCAGATAACACTTTGCTGTCATTGTTTTGGGACTACCTTCTTTGCTAAGAAAAATAATTTCATCAACACCAGCCACATTTTCCCTTATTAATAATATACAGTTTTTGAAGCAGAATACATCATCCTAGTTTTTCTAGTCATGTTCTGCATGTAATTTGTCTTCTATTTTTCTTTAGTGTTTTCTATTCTCTGCTTTTAAATCAAACCTAAGAAAGTCTTTCTTATGCTTAACTGCTGCTAGATTGCTTCTTTATTTAAAGTTCAAATTAAATATCTTTGATGTTTTTGTTTTCTTAACTTATAAATTATCACTCTGCCTTACTATACCCATATATCTATTTCTCCATTTTGATTCACATATTTTACCTTGTTTTCAAAATGATGGATATCATTTGGTCCTTTAACTGCAGACAATTTTATACATTGTTAAAATATTTGTACAAGGCAGAATAAAGGATGCTTAAGAAAAATAAGCTTAATGAAAAATAAAATGAAGGATGCTGTAGAAATATTGATGGCAAAATGATTGACATGAATTCCTTTTATCTGTCAAAAATAAATATTGAGTCAAGCATCAAACAAGTGTAAGCCACTGTGTCAGTTAGAATGAATATGCACATTTTGTTTTAACTTAGAGAGAGGAGAAGGGAGGGAGGAGGATATAGAAACATCAGTCACATTGATTGGTTGCTTCTCACACATGCCCAACAAGGGACCTGGCCTGCAACACAGGTACTGAACTGGTTACACTTCAGTTTGTGGGACTACGCGCAATTCACTGAGCCACACCAATCAGGGTTTCTTTTAATTTAAAAAAGTCAATTTTATGAGTTAACAAAGGAGCTGAAAGTGTCAATTTTATGAGTTAACAAAGGAGCTAAAAGTGGTAGTTACTACTAAATTATAGTAAATATGTAGCATTTGTTACAGTTTTTATCTCTGAGAAACCTATTTACTTTTTTTTAAGATTTTATTTATTTATTTATTTATTTATTTATTTATTTATTTATTTATTTATTTATTTATTTTTAGACAGAAGGGAAAGGAGGGAGAAAGAGAGGGCGAGAAACAACAATATGTGGTTGCCTGTCAAGTCCCACTGGGGACCTGGCCTGCAACCCAGGCATGTGCCCTGACTGGGAATTGAACTGGAGACCCTTTGGTTCACAGCCTGCACTCAATCCACTGGGCTACACCAGCCAGGGCAAAACCTATTTACATTTAATCAATCTTCTCACTGCTGCTAAATCAATTTTCATAAAAAGCAAAACTGGTAATATTACTTCAATGTAATCCCCTCATAATAAACCTGATTCCAGGTGGTCGGCCGATCTCACTAGAGAACAATTCATATCAGATGATGAGTAACGGATAAGTAACAATGACTGTAGCCAGAATGTAGTCCTTGGTGAACAGACATCCATATTTGTGAGCCTATGCACTTCAACTCTTCTGTAATTTTTCATGAGTATTTTGGATAAGGATGGGGTAGTTGTGGAAAAAGAGTGATTAACATTTTCAGAATAGATCATCTGGTCTACCTGGTTCTTTAGATTCTTTTTTTCTGAGGTGCTTTTAGTTGGCCATTTATGTAATATTTATTAAGTACTTTGGGGACATCTATATATTCATTTTTTAAAATGCTTTTGCAGTCTAATGACATATCTTTTCACTAAACTTCCAATATGTTTTTTTTTTTTTCAAAGTCCCTCATTCCCAAGCTGCGCAATTAGCAACTACCCATGATTAATTATAGATCTGAATCTGCAGGTCAGATGGAAAAACTTCTACCCAGGAAGTGAATTTCCATTTATTGCTGTCTTAAAGGGATATCAGAGTAAGACAGCAGTGCCACAACTCATCTTTTTGTTTTTTTGGATTGTGTCAGTATACCATGCAGAACTTCATATAACCAGGTTTCCAACTATTTCCTTTACTATAATTTGTTTATGGTTGACTCCCCTTGAAGGCATATGTTCAGGTTGAAAAATGAAGGCAAGATAGTGGGAATAAGTGTCCTGGGCATTAGCACAACTTTTTCAAGTAAGTTATTTACAATGTCAGACATGGCTTAAGCTTGATTTTGTTTATATTACTTCCATTTCATAAGGCTGGTTACTCTGCATGTCCATCTTTATGGCTTAATAGGTCCAACTATAAACTTTATGATGAGCAACTGAGGTTGTATAGTAATTTGACAGTTAATGGCCACATATTCAATCTACTAACCCTTAATTACTAGCTAAAAGCTGTTCCTCAAAAGTATACTAATCACTGCAGAAGGTGGCATAACTTTGTTCCAAGATACTAAAGGCTTATGGAATTAATTGTGAACAAATGAAAGATGAAGCAGTGATTTGTAGGAGGCAATATAATTTCAATACAGTTCAGCGCTAGCAGGTAGTTTAGTTTTCTATTGATGACATAACAAATTACCACAAACTTAATGGCTTACAACAATATAAACATACTCCCTATCTAATAATTTTATAAATTATAGGTCTGACATGTGTCTCACCAGATTAAAGTCATAGTGTAAGGGGACTGCATTCTTTTTTAAGAGAAAAAAAAAATCTGCTTCCTATCACTGTCTAGATACTACAGGCCCACACAGTCTTTAGTTTTGTCCCTTCTTCCATCCTCAAAGCTAGAAGTGGCTTGTTGAGTCCTCTAACATTACATTTCAATGTTACTCCATTGCCACATCACTTTCTACTTTAAAGAGCTCATATGACTAACTCAAGTCCACTTGGTTCATTTATATCTTCCTTCTCAAGGACTGTAACCATATCTTATGTGCAATGTTCCTGTTCCCAAGCAAAGTTATATTTACTGTCCTGGGGATGAGGGTGTGGAAAATTTTGGATGGCCAGTTTTCCCCTGCTCAAGAAAGTTTGTGTAAAGAGAGGGGAAAAATGACTAAGTAAAATTTTTTCTTATAAACCAGGACTTTATATTTGAGTTCACTTTCACTCACTTTTCAGCAGAGACAGGCAGCTATGAGATTTTCATAATATAAAATATTTTTAATCCTCATCTGAAGACATGCTTGTTGATTTTAGAGAGAAGAAAAAGGAAGGGAGAGAGACGCACACATCAATGTGAGAGAGAAAAATCAATTGGTTTCTTCTCATACACATTCCAAATGCGCACACAACCTAAAACCTAGGCATGTGCCCTGACTAGGAATCTAACCCTTGAACTTTTGGTTTCTAGGATGATGCTCCAACCAACTGGGCCACACTGGACAGGACCTTAAACTCTTTAATTCTTACACCTTCAGAGAAAGATTGTTCTGGAATATGTGCTTTGTTTTTATGAGTTAATTCATCTTTTGAGTCCAAGACCTGAAAGAGGTCTAGTGAAGCCCCTTTGGCTGTTCCTGCATCCCATCCCCACTGTCACTGACATGGAATGTGGTATACTTTTAGCTAAAAATATGAACACTGCAGGCTCTTTCTAAGATCTGCAGGCCCAACTTCTTCCTGCGACTTTCAAAACATAATTGCTCACTCTCTACTCCTTTCAGAAATTCCTCTTCCTCTTTTACCATTTAAGGTTTGACTGCCTCCTTTTATATTGACAATGAAATATTTTAGTTTTGTATCTCATACCATTTGTTGCTTTGATTGGCTTTGTGATTCCATTTTGCTGATTTATACCACCATCTCTACACTGGAACTTTATGCTTACCCTTTGCTATGCAACTGAGTTGCCAAACTTCTATCACGAAGTTGATCAAAAAGTATATCAAGAAATCTGAAGTTTCATTTAGTTTTAGACATTAAAAATTACATTCTATCAATGAATATGGATGTGTTGTTTTGGAAAAAAACTCCCAATAAATTAGACTAAAACAGTAAAAGATAAAAGTCATATTTAAATATGCTTATATTTAACTAGTTGCACACACATATGGTTTTATGTACATATTGCAGGAAGGATCTAAAAAAAATCTGTTATTAGCCATATACTTAGAGGATAACTGGTAGGAAATGAATAGTTTTAGTATTTTTTCCTTTACTCTCAGAAAGGTATAAAGATAGAAATGATATTTAGTCACATGTATATATAATTACTTTCTTTTTAAGGAAAATAAAAAAGAAAACTAATGCCCTTATTCCTGAGGTCATTTTAGACATGGATCAAAAAGAAATTTTGGTGGTGGCATTTCCCCTTTCACTCAGAGTGCAAAGTTCTCAGCAAGGGTAACATGGTTCTGTTCTATCTCTCTGGTTATAGGTTTCAATTGTAAACCAATTTTCATTGCAAATTGAAGTAATTTATTTAGCAACTGACTTTCTCATTTTTTCCCTCTATTTGAATCTATGTAGGCAGAAAACTTACAACAGATGATTTTTTTCATTATCCTATGCAAATATATAGGTGCGACAACCACTTCTGGGTGACGTTTGACACAGTGAAAAAGAGGAGGGGAAGCCAGAGTATGTTTTATAAATTTTCACTGTATAAGTTTCTTGCAAAAGTTCCAAGCATATGATTTCAGGGCTGTGCTGATTTGAACAGTACCTTAAAAAGCTGTGCTCGAAGACAGTGTTTCCCATTAAAAATCACTGAGCATAGATGCCGCGTTTAGCTTTAGCAACTTTTGCTCTCTTGGCCCAGACAAATCACACTTTAATTATTTATAGCAGCTATTCTCTCCCCTCTTGTACATATTCTCAAAAAAACAATACATAACAAGAAGAAAAAAAAAATAAAACTACCCAAAGTACTCTCCTGTGGTATAACAAAGACTGTGAAAACCCACCCTTAAAAAATACATGTTAATATATTGGTATGGGCTCAAGAATACGTATTTTACTTTTTGGATTATATCCAACACCACTATTACTTCTTGCTGTTCAAATTATTCCCAGTCTGGCTCTTGGTAGCTCTTTCATTTTGACTCTATCCTTTTCATATGCTGTCTTTTTTTTTCTTTTCTTTCTTTTCCCACTCCCTTACTTTGTGCTACAGCAAGATACACTAGGCTCACTTTGTAATTGTTATGCCCAGCCACAGAATTAGGCATCTCTCCAAGTCATCTCTGTCTCTGTTATTGGAGAACTGTGTTAGGATCTAAGAGCTGAATGCTAGATGTGCTCATTGTTCCTGGATCATCATTACCTCCAGACCCTCTCAGCGTGCAAATTTAGAAAATACATGAATTTATACTAATTCCTTTACACACACATATCTATATGTGTCCCTGCATCTGTCTATATGTGTATATGTGTATGTGTGTATATATTTATATATTTATACAAATTCATGTTATTTCACATTCTATTCTCACCACAATATTTCATGATAATCTTCCTCCTCCCATCCACTTGCTTTTTTCTAACGTATTTCTCTGGCAGTGAGACCCTGGCTCTAATGACTGCAAAATAGTTATGCATTTAACTCTAATAAAACAGGTGAATTAATTTCAGAATTGTAAATCCATTCCCTTGTTAAAAAAACAATTTTCCCACCTAAAGTACAGTGTGTATTGGGAACCTCCGTGCCTGATTCCAGAAGCTGTAACCCCCCATGGCTAAGGCTGAGTAAATAGACTTTGGGATACTAAGCCACTAAGGAGATAAAATTTATCTTCCTGGCAGGGGCACAGACTCTGCCCCCTTTACTTCACCCTGCTTGGCCCCTGGAGGATGGCTGGATAGTCGAATGACAGGTAAGATTTCTCAAGGGATGGACAACCTGAGACAGACACAGTAATGAAGGGACCATCGGGGAAAGACTTAGGAGACTACAGGAAAAGGGGCGATGGACCCTTACCCCTCAGCTTTGCATAGCCTGAGTCGTTATTCTGTCTGTAAAAGGTCTCCTAATCCCTTGGCCACTGGCATCCCCCACCTGATTCAGACCTGAAACAATGCCAGCTGGTGGTGCAGCCCTGTGCTGGAAAGCATGGTTCCCTGGGGCAATTAGGCCTAAGAGAGAATGTATAAAATCCTGTGAAACCTACTTTGCTAAGAATGCCCTCAATTGAAATTTTTTGGGTCCAAGCATAAAATGAGTTTGTTTCCCAAAGTTTTATGGCCCTTTGGCTATCTGACCCTGACTCAGAATAAACCCTTATAGTTCTTTGAATGCTACCTATTCCTTGATCATTAGTGCCTGACAATGATTGATGAGCGTTATACCCTGCATTCCTATGCAAATTAAACCCAATGAAAGCCCATTGAGAAACAGGCTCAAGGGCATTCTCCTCTGAGAGATTGGCTAGCCTTTTCTCCCCAAGCAGATCATGTCTTGGTAGAGTTATTCTCATCCATGGCAGCCTGGAAGGCTCTGCTGGATGGAGCTCCCCAACAAGTGTGTATATAAAGTTCCTTTTTGTCTTTGGTTTAAAATAGTCACTCAAAACATTATTTTTCTTTACTTAGCACATTTTTTTCTGCATTATCTGCAATCACAAATATGTAGTTTCATCTATCACAGTCTGCATATCATTCTGGGATTTCCTGATACCTTGGTTAATTTTTTAAATTTTGTTTAAATTTTTAAAATATTTTTGGTGTATAGTTCTAAGGGTTTTGACAGATGCATCCATTCATCCAATTACCACCAAAGACTTAGACCCTTCCCTCTAAAAATTCCCTTATGCAAAAAGGAAAAAGGACACGTGGACATGGATAGCAGTGTGGTAATTGCAGGAGGGAGGGAGTATAACAGGGTTTAAATGGGAATGGAAAAATACTATTATTTTTTTTAGGATATTATTTTTATTTTATTTATTTTTAAAATATGTTTTAATTTCTAAAAATAAAATTTCTCTTGTTCAAGAATGTAGACTCAGGATCACACCTCACTATAGAGAATCTGAGAAATGGTGTGTGACTTAATGTTTAGGTAGAAGGGGAAAATGGCATGAGTAGATGCTGTTGATAGGAGTGGGCCCTACCGACAGCATTTAATTATTTTTCCATGTAATTTACTTATTATCTTATTCCTTTCTCCTCTCCCCACCCTTTTTTAGATAACTTCAATAAATAATAATTCACTAAAACTCTATGTATATGACTCATTTTTTGAATATTAAAAGTATAAACAAATAAATACATTTATGAGGACATATACATTTTAGTTAAAATAATGTGATAAAAATACTGTATCAGTCACTTAGACATTAGAAAGATTATTAGTTTTCCAAACTCAATATCAACTTTATAAATCAAAATGATATGAAGGAGAAACTACCAACCAGGGAAAGCTCCGTGCAAGGAGCTGACAGACAGGAAATAAAGCAGAACCGTGCCATATGTATGTATTTAGTAGAGGAGCCAGCTCTTCAATCAAGGTGGATTCCTACAAAAATGTAGCATAATGAATACAAAGATGAAAAATAACAAGATGTAGAGCTTCACATACCTCTCCTATACAACTTTGCAGTGTCCTCCCACTGAAGACAGGACACGCTTCCCCAACTGTTGGAATTAGGGTGTGGCCCTTTGACTTCCTCTGGCTAGTTGCCTTTGTGGAGTGTCAACCTTAAAAAACCTTGCATGGTTCTGCCTCATCTCTGCTTCTCTGTCAACTCCGTGCAAGCAGCATCCCCTGATTGATTGCTGCTCTCCTGGCCTGGATGTAGAATCACTGCACATAGAGCAGACATGAGCCCACACCTCTGTGAAGATATGACCTAGTCAGATTCACAGATTAAAGCACAGCAACTCAGCCTCTCACTCCACTTTAGCTATTCCTGAACCAAATCACAAACTACTTGGTAACTTTTTTTTTTTTTCCCCTGAACCAGCTACTGAGTTTCTTACACAGGTTCGTCACACAGCAATAGCCATTCAGCAGAATCAATGTGACCATCTTTCAATTGTTTGGAGATCTGACACTGAAGAATTAGATCAGATAAACTATTCATTATTCTAGCCAATCTCATAGTTGAGAGAAGTCCTACCATGCCAAGCTCATGGCTAAACATTTGAAGAGTTTTTTCTTTTAGTATTTTTAACAATTATTAGAATTTAAAATATAGTCTTCAAGGTAAGTGTCTGTGAAATTTTTGTCACAGAATTCTTTCGGGGTACATGTGGATAAAAGAGAGAGGAAAATGGGGGAAAATTCCTCTCCACCCCATATTCTTCACCCCCCACCCAAACTGATTTTCCAGAGGTCTGGCCTGAAATAGAGTTTCCCACTGAGTTTTTGCTGTTCTGTATTGTGGACACCCTTGGGTCAACTAAATGTTCGTTTAGTATCTGTGGATATGAGTTGATTTCAGAGGTACTGTTATATAACCTTGTAAGGACCATATCCTTCATGATCTGACGATGTCCAATTGTCTAGGATTTATAACGCGCTTGTAAGATACATTATCATGACTACAGTCTTAATGTAGCAACAAAGGACTGCGTCCTTCAATTATCAAAAGGAAGGAACTATTCTTTGCCAAGAAATGTAATACAGTAAAACTGTCAAAGAATGAAATCATTTATGTGAATCATGAAATATATACTATAATTCTTGTTGATCTGGAACAAGATAAATTTAGAAAACGTTCAAATATAAAACCTTAAAATATAAACAAAACCCTGAATACACTGATATGACTCATTTGAAAATAAAATTAATTGCATACTTACTTGTAATTGTTCTGCCTTTCTCTACTGACTGACTTATTTGTTCATGTAAGTATCTCTGCCTTAGTTCATTCTGGCGGTTACACAAAATACCACAGATGGGCACCTCATAAACAGCAGAGACCATACATTTATTTCTCACAGTTCTGAAGGCTGGGAGTCAGTGATCAGGGTGCCAGCATGGCAGGGATGAAGGCCCTTCTCGGTGTATCCTCACATGACACACAGATTAGAGAGGGCATGGGAGCTCCTCTATAAGGACACTAACCCCATTCATGTGGTTTGCACTCCCCATGACCTAAACTCCTCCCAAAGACCCCACGTCCTAGTACCATCACATTACATTTGAATTTGAGGGGGAGATAACTCAAACATTCAGCCAATAGCAATCTGTCATTTGATATTAAAGTTAATACTCTATTTTAGTCATTTACTATCTCTGATATAATCAATTATGTTTCCATTACCTTAATAATAAGCATTTAAAATTGTTATAATAAACATGAATATTACTACGTTTTTTTTTCACAGAACTCCTATGAGTTACCTAAATAAGATAGTATGTAAATGCATTATCAATAATTTATGTGTGTGTGTATGTGTGTGTATGATATCAGTTCAAAGCCCTGATTTTGACCCTTTTACATATGTGAATATAAATGACTGTCAAAGAACATCAACTCTCTAAGGTATATAAAATATATGGCTATAGTGGACTGTTATGAATGATAAAACACTAACTCAAATAGAAACTGTGTAAATCAATGTTTAGTTGTGGAAAAGACTCCTTAATAGCTCAAGAAATTTTTTTGCAGAAAAAGCTCTGACAAAATTCAGTAAGCATAACAGAAACAAACAGCATTTTAAGTAGTTGGAAACATGGTGTGAATATTGATATTTTTCAGTGAAACTGGCTCATATATTTGCTTATTTGAAATGAGATAAAATGTTAAATTTATAAATAAAATAATTGTTTAAAATTATTACAAGGCAGTACACTTTTAATAACATGATATTAATCTATGCTATATATGAAAAAATAATAGAGTTGTTTGAAATCAGAAAATACAGATAAAGGAGAAAGCATCTCTCAAGAGTTAACGTGATAACTTTATTGCTATCAACAGCTACAAAGTTTAAGTAGTTAGAAAACAATTCTTAAAGTTGTAGGGCAGAATGAATGCAGCATGTTTACTTAGTGTAATAGGCAGACTAATGCCTTCTCTCCCGGCAAAGCATCCATATTCTAACACTGGAAAACTGCTAATGAGTTAACATTCGGGGGGAAAAAAAGACTTTGCATATGTGATTAAATGAAGAAATTTGAGATGGGGAGATTGTGCTGGATTATCTTGGTAGGGCCAATATAGTCACCAGTGCCCTTATACGTGGAAGAGGCTGGTAGGATCACAGTCAGAGGAGACATGACAAAGAGGCAGAGCTTAGCATGACACCATCACCAGTTTGAAGACAGAGTGAGGCATAAATCAAGGCACATGGGCAGCCTCCAGAAGGTGCACTAGGGAAAGGGCATCTTCCCTAAGACTCTAGAAGGCACAATGCATTTACACCTTGGGCATAATAGAGTGAGACTCATCTCTGAGTTCTACACTCTGGTTCTATATGACAAAAAATTTAGGTTTAAGTCATTAAATTTGTAGTAATCTGTTACATTGTCAGTAGGAAACTTTGCATGCATAAAAGAAAATAAAGAACGGAAAACTTTGATAGTTATCTAAATTTTAAAAATATTCCTGTTTTTTTAATATTAAAATAGGACTACATTTAACTAGCATTTAAAAAAAAATATTCCCTTCATAAAATCTCCTTTGATTTGTATTAAAGGTGAAGCTAGAACTGTGGTAGTGCCAAAGACATCAAGAAAAATTCGATTTAAATTCAGTACAATTTTGGGTAATGGAGGAAATTTATGTTTTGGGTTTTTTTGATTTAGCTTTTTTTTGAGAAAGTAAAAGATATCTGAAATAGTCTGTGCTTTTATTTTAATGTGTTATTTATGCACTTCAGATTGAATGGAACATTTAAAATATCTCTAAACTCAGAAAGGATTAGCATAAAGAATGCTATGTAGTTTTAAGAATTGTTGGCCAACATATCAGTGTGCACTGTAAGTTATGATATGGTAGCTCCTAACAATGATTTTAAAATTGGAAGTTCTATCAAATAATTACTCAAAATCACAGATAGCAAGGGATTCAAATGGTTGGTTAAAGCTGGTTTCTGAACTTAAAGTGTGTGCATTTTAAAAAATGTATAATGTTTCAAAAGTACTACCTTATAAAAAAAGATTATGAGGATTACTAACAGTACTAAAACATTTCTCTGTGACCAGTAGCATGTTAAAGAACTGATGTGAGTTTTCTGACTTAATAGTCACAATAATTTTATGAGATCTATAGTATGGACCCCATTTTCAAAATGAATATAATGAAGCTTAAGGTTGATAGCTTGTTTAAATTTCCATGATTAATAAATGGCAATGCTGAGACTTGCCCCCAAGACATTTTATTTTACTACCCACCCCTGAAAATATCCCAGTATATCGCCTAAGAGATAGAAGCAGTAATAAGTGCATTTATTTTCTGGAGAATAAATGTTAAAAGTATCTTGAACATAGTCAACTTGTCAATTAATAAAATTTCTATATGTTTCCAAATAATGCTTTAGTTTTCAGAGGAGAATAATTCTCAAAAAATTAGCTTAGCAATATGAACAAGTTTTCCAAAATTGTTCATACAATTTATACACCATAAGCATGCTTTAGTTAGGATGTATATTAATTTACCTATTATATGGTATTACCTTCAAGGTATTATTATAAAAATAAACATAAAATCGTCAGGGCTGGTGTGCTTCATAAACGAAATTCATGCATCCACCTTGGGAATTGTAGCTCTAATGTTTCACGTCTAAGGGAGCATGGACTCCCGTGGAACATAAGCCATCAAGCAGAACCCACATGTGTGACAGTGGAATTTCCTATGGGTAAATCAGGATGGCGTATTTCTTAGATTTAAAACTTGCCCTTGCTAAAACCTCTCTCTCCCTGAATCAAAAGAACTTACACTAATGCGTGCCTGGCTTCCTCAAACCAATGAATCAGTCCAAGCTTATTATCTCTCAATTTGCATATCTATCCTCTTGATGTGCTATCTTGGGCGTCTACCACCTAATGTAAATCTACAATCTATGCATAGTTAATGAAGACCATTCAGATGTAAAGTGCCCGAGGAACAGCAAAAAAAAAAAAAAAAAGCTGGTTGACAGGTGGTGAGGGGCCTCTCCAAGATGATAATGGAGGGGACGCATGGTCCCAGAATTTCTAGTCCAGTATATTACGTGTAAATTTATTTACAGGCTGCCATGGCATACGAATTCTGTGGGCCAGAATTAGCAACAGCTTCAGTGGATTGGGCATGGGCCTGTGAACCAAAGGGTTGCTGGTTCGATTCCCAGTCAGGGCACATGCCATGGTTGCAGGCCAGGTCCCCAGTAGGGGGCACACAAGAGCAACCACACATTGATGTTTCTCTCCCTCTCTTTATCCTTCCCTTTCCTTCTCTCTAAAAATAAATCAATAAAATCTTTTAAAAAATAAACATAAAATCTACCAATTAATTTTATTTAGAAAATGGTACTGATATGAAGCAATGTTCAAAAATGCTTTATTTTAAAGTATATTTTATTGATTATGCTATTACAGTTGTCCCATTATTTCCCCTTTTATTCCCCTCTGCCCTGCACCTGCCCTCCCACCACCATTCCCCACCTTAGTTCATGTCCATGGGTCATACAGGTAAGTTCTTTGGCTTCTATGTTTATATACTGTTCTTAACCTCCAGCTGTCTATTTTGTATCTACAATTTATGCTTCTTATTCCCTATATTTTTTTCCCCATTCTCCGCCTCTCCCTCCCTGCTGATAACCCTCCATGTGATCACCATTTCCGTAATTCTGTTCCTGCTCTGATTGTTTGCTTAGTTTTTGTTTTGTTTTTTTAGATTCATTTGTTGATAGTTGTGAGTTTGTTGTCATTTCACTGTTCACATTTTTTATCATCTTCTTCTCTTAGATAATCCCTTTCATATTTCATATAATAAGGGCTTGGTGATGATGAATTCCTCTCACTTAACCTTATCAGGGAAACACTTTAACTGCCCTTCCATTCTAAATGATAGTTTTGCTAGATAGAGTAACCTTGGATGTAGGTCTTTGCCTTTCATGACTTTGGATATTTTTTTCCAGCCCCTTCTTGCTTGCAAGGTTTCTTTTGGTAAATCAGCTGATAGTCTTATGGGGAATCCTTTGTAGGTAACTGTCTCCTTTTCTCTTGCTGCTTTTAAGACTCTCTCCTTATTTTTAATCTTGGATAATGTAATAATGATGTGCCTTGGTGTGTGCTTCCTTGGGTCTAATTTCTTTAGGACTCTCTGAACTTGCTGGACTTCCTGGAAGTCTATTTTCTTCTCCAGATTGGGGAAGTTCTCCCTCATTATTTTTTCAAATAAGTTGTCATTTTCTTGCTCTTCCTCTTCTCCTTCTGGCACCCCTATGATCAGATGTTGGAACATTTCAAGTTATCCTAGAGGTTCCTGAGCCTCTCATTTTTTTTTTTTTTTTTTTTTTTTTTTGAATTCTTGTTTCTTCATTCTATTTTGGTTGAATGTTTATTTCTTCCTTCTGCTCCAAATCTTTGATTTGAATCCTGGTTTCCTTCCCTTCACTGTTGGTTCCCTGTATATTTTCCTTTATTTCACTTTTCATAGCCTCCACTATTTCCTCTATTTTGTAGCCATACTCAACCATTTCTGTGAGCATTCTGATCACCAGTGTTTTGAACTGTGCATCTGATAGGTTGGCTATCTCTTCATCGTTTAGTTGTTTTTCTGGAGCTTTGATCTGTTCTTTCATTTGGGCCATATTTTTCTGTCTCAGCAGTCCTGTTACAGAGTAAGGGGCGAATCCTTAGGTGTTCACCAGGGTGGGGTAACCCATGTCACTGTGTTGCCGTGCTGTATGTGGGGGAGGGGTATGGGAGGGGACAATTAAGCTTGCTTGGCTCTCAGTAGGCTTACAGTCACTTCCCCCTTTTTCCACAAGCAAATTGGGCCCTTCTGGTGCTGATTTCCAGGCTTGTGGTTTTGTGTACATTCTAGGACCCTGTTTGTTCTCTCTAAAAACTCTCCTATGAGGTTGGAAGTTGCTGCTGCTGCCACAATCCACACAGGTTTTTACAGCAAGTTGTTTTGAGGCTTTCTTTTTCTGTGCTGGAACCCTGTTTGCATGGTCTGTCTTGGTCCCTGGTTGCTCCTCCAGGTTTATCTGCACATAAATGTGGGACTGCTAAGTTGGCCAGCTGCTGTCTCGCCCACCCTAGTGGTTTTCAGCCACTGCCTTGCCACGAGTCCTCTCTGCCCTGTCTGTCCATCTCCGCCCCTCTTACCGGTCTGGATGAATGTTTCTTCTTTAACTCCTTGGTTGTTGGACTTCCATACAGTTTGATTTTCTGGCAGTTCTGGTTAGTTTTTGTTTTTAAATTTGTTGTCCTTCTTTTGGTTGTGTGAAGAGGTAAAGTGTATCAACCTATGCCTCCATCTTTCAAAGTGCTTTAAAAATCTACAGATTTGATTCATTAAGAAAAGAAGATCTTCGGTGTTACTAATTCTATACTTTGTTTAAAAACAAGTTTACCTCCTATTAATAATTTGAGCTATATTTTTAACTGCAATCCAATATAATGCTCATTTAATCTAAAAACTATTAGGTTTGTATTGGTTTATCCTATGATTGCAGATGTTTCAGGAAATTATTTTCATATCTGCACAGCACAGGCATGCTCCTATGTGACTGCTTAAGGGAATGGACACAGAGTTGTCTAGCACTTGTGTCTGCAGATCACTAATGGAATAAAAGTTGATGAAAGCTTAAGGATTCAGTAGAATTTTGACACTTTTTACTACATCACAATGAATGATTAATATTTCAGTGAGGCAATATCACATATAAACACTTCACAGTTTGGTTAGTGTCCTCTATTTTCAAATTATTCTTGCTTCTGGGGCCTAAAAGATCACGATGTCTGCTTATTTCAGTGGAAACACATTAAAAAGTGAATTTATTCTTGTGTGTGGTGTAAGAAGGTAGTCCCATTTTTCTGCATGTATCTGTCCAATATTCCCAACACCATTTACTGAATAAACTCATGACTTAAATATTAGACCTGAAACCATACAAATCCTAGATGAAAACAGAGGCAGCAAAATCTTGGATATTGCTTATACCAATATTTTAATAGATATATATCTCCAGGTAGGGAAACAAAATAAAAAATAAACAAATGGGACTATATCAAACCAAAAAGTTTTTGCACAGCAAATGAAAACACCAACAAAATAAAAAGTCAATTCACAGAATGTGAGAACATATTTGCTGATGTATTGATGAGGGCTTAATACCCAGAATTTGTAAAGAACTTACAAAACTCAACACCAAAAAAAAAAAAAAAAAAAAAAAAAAAAAAAAAAAAAAAAAAAAAAAAAAAAAAAAAAAAAAACAAAAAAAAACAAAACAAAACAAAACAAAAAAAAACACCCAATTGAAAAATGGGCAAAGGACCTGAATAGACATTTATCCAAAGAGGACATACAGATGCCAATAGACATATGAAAAGATGCTCGACATCATTAATCATCAGAGAAATGCACATTAAAAACACAATTATGATATCATCTCACATTTTTCAGAATGACTATCATCAATAAATCAACAACAAGTGCTGGTGAGAATGTGGAGAAAGGGGAACACTTTTGCACTGTTGGTGGAAATGCAGATTGGTGCAGCCACTGTGGAAAGCAGTATGGAGATACCTCAAAAAATTAAAAATGGATCTACGTTTTGACCCAGCTATCCCAGTTCTGGAAATATATCCAAAGGAGCCCAAAACACTAATTTGAAAGAACAAATGCACCCCTATGTCCATTGCCATGTTATTTACAATCACTGAAATATGTAAGCAGACAAAGTATCCATCAATACAGGAGTGAATAAAACAACTATGGGACATTTGCACAATGAATACTACTTGGCCATAAAAAGAAGAAAGTTTTACCCTTTGTGACAGTATGGATGGATCTGGAGAACATTTTGCTAAGTGAAATGACCCAGTCAGAGAAAGACATATGATTTCTCTTATATGTGGGATATAATGAACAAACTGAACTAATGAGTAAAATAGAGACAGATTCACAGATATAGAGAGAGATGGCATTTAAGGCCACGTGTGAGGCGGGGGGTTAAGAGGTGGAGGGACCAAGAAAAATGTAAGAAGGACTCATGGACATGGACATCAATGTGGTGATTGGGGGACACAGGTGGTATAAAGGGACTAAATAATAATGGGAAATGAAATGCAAATTTAAAGAGCACATACATTAAAAAGTGTATATAATTTTATAAGAAAATTATTTTTCTGAAAAATTAAATAATAAGAATAACATTTAAAAATTGTTCATATTTGACATAAATTCTTTCAGTGGTTATTTAAGCTTCATATGTTTAAGGATCTCAAACTACACTGCCATACTTACTTGTAGCAATTTCCCTCACTGTGGAAAATCTGTAGCAGCTTCAGTTACATGTGGATATAATTTTATCCTGCATCTGCATTAACTTGTTTGTTTAAAAATTGTAGCGTTATAGGACTTCTGGCCAAGATGGAGGCGTAGGTAGACACACCGTGCCTCCTCTCACAATCAAAAGAGGAAAAACAATTTAAAAAACAAAAACAGCCAGATCTGACAGAAAATCAAACTGAGTGGAAATCTGACAACCAAGGAGTTAAAGAAGACATATTCATCTAGACCGGTAAGTGGGATGGAGACAGGCAGAGAGCGCTTGTCGAGACAGGGTTTGTGGAGTGGTACCAGCAACGCTCCAGCTGCCTGTAGAAACCCATGGCGGGTGCACTCAGCAAAACCTGTGGCTGGCCGACCTGGACCTAGCAGGGTCAAGACTAGTGTACCAGGAGGTCCCTCATTTGTGTGCAGATAAACCAGGAGAAAAAGCTGGGGAGCAGAGCAGATCACACAACCCACCATTGTGGGGAAATAAACTCTCAAACCACCGATTGAAAACACCTGTGGGGGTTGAGGTGGCAGCAGGAGGAACTCCAAGCCTCACAGGAGAGTTTGTTGGGGAGACCCACAGGGACTTGGAACTACACAAGCCCACCCACCTACCCCGGAGTCAGCAAAGAGGGGCCCAACTTGCTCGTAGGTAGCGGGGGAAGTGCAGAGAGCTGAACACGCGCCATTGTTCTCTCAGGCCCTGCCCCCATAGGAAGCATCACAACACAGTGACGTGGGTTACCCCACCCTGGCGAACACCTAAGGCTCTGCCCCTTAAAGTAACAGGTACACCGAGAAAAAAAAATGACCTAAATGAAAGAATAGATCAAAGCTCCAGAAAAAATACAGCTAAGTGACGAAGAGGTAGCCAACCTACCAGATGCACAGTTCAAAACACTGGTAATCAGGATGCTCACAGACTTGGATGAAAGTTGGTCACAATTAGTTAAACAAATGAAGAATACGCTAAAGGAAGTGGGGGGAAATGTGCAGGGAACCAATAGGGATGAGAAGGAAACTGGGACTCAAATCAACGGAGCGGACCAGCAGAAAGAAAAAAAAAAAACATTCAACTAAAAAAGAATGAAGAAACAAGAATTCAAAAAACTGAGGAGAGGCTTAGAAACCTCCAGGACATCTTTAACCATCCCAATGTCCGAGTTATAGAGGTTCCAGAAGGAGAAAAGGAAGACCAAGGGATTGAAAACTTATTCGAACAAATAATGAAGGAGAACTTCCCCAAGCCGGCAAAGGAAATAGACTTTCAGGAAGTCCAGGAAGCTCAGAGAGTCCCAAAGAAGTTGGACCCAAAGAGGAACACACCAAGGCACATCATAATGACAGTACCCAAGATTAAAAATAGGGAGAGAATCTTAGAAGCAACAAGAGAAAAAGGAGACAGTTACCTACAAAGGAATTCCCATAAGACTGTCAGCTGATTTCTCAAAAGAGAACTTGCAGGCAAGAAGGGGCTGGAGAGAAGTATTCCAAGTCATGAAAGGCAAGGACCTACATACAAGGTTACTCTATCCAGCTAAACTTTCATTTAGAATGGAAGGGCAGATAAAGTGCTTCTCAGATAAGGTCAAGATCAAGGAGTTCATCATCACCCGACCTTTATTATATGAAATGTTAAAGGGATTTATCTAAGGCAGGGAGGGATATCAACAGGAGAGTGGGACGGGGAGAGAGCAGGAGAAAGTACAGAGAATAAGTAGCATAAGCAGTAGGTAGAAAACAGACAGGGGGAAGTTAAGAATAGTATAGGAAATGTAGAAGCCAAAGAAATTATGTGTATGACCCAAGTACAAAAACTAAAGAGCAGGGAATGGGGCGGAGCAGGGCAGAGGGGAATAAAGTGGGGAAAATGGAACAACTGTAATAGTATAATCAATAAAATATATTTTTTAAAAAAAATTTAGCATTATAAATCAGGTTATAGTGTTCCCCTGTGGGATCACCAGTGGCAATTTTAGTTTCTAAAATCCTTTCCTAGTTTCTGTCTTTTAGAATAGTTACTTCCTTCAGTTAGTATTTTTAGTCTTAAGTATTTTTTTTGTTTTAATCTCCTCCTTCCTCCCTATCTCTCTCTCTTTCTTCCTTTTTTTCAACTTTTTTTTTTACTCTACCATTCTCCCTCTCATTCTTCCTTTCCCTGCTTATCCAAGTTCTTTCTATCTCTTCCTTTCTCTTTTTCTGCATATTGTGAACCAAATAACATAAGAGTTAATTAAGGCTTATTTTAAAAAGCCTTTATTTGTACATTATATCAGATTGTCATGATTTTAACAACTTAGCTAAAGTTAAAACACTGTTTTTATATGAATGCATTCAGCTCCATGAAAAATGAATAACAGTGACTGCATGGTTCTTTCTTGTAATTTCCCCCTTTATATTACATTTCAGCTTAACCTTTGTTCTCTAGTGGTTTCTGGAAGATATTTTACTGATACTAAGGCTACTATCACTCAAAATGTATGAGAAAAAAAAGAAATGACAAGATTGCTTTGATACCTTAAAATTCTGGAGGGAAATTAAATTTCTCTGTGATATTCTTTACTACTGGTACTAACAGTGCTAGCTATGATTCCCTATAAAAGCTTATGCCCCACTATTATAAACTGTCAATAGAAACTGTGGTTCTCGTAAATGTGTACCTTTATTTCCCTAGATTATAGTAATTTAAATCTTTAGCTTTCAATCCTAAGAAGGGTTTATAAATGAAAGTAAGGACAAAGCCAGTTTAGAAAAATATTTCAAAGCTCTACAATATGCAAAAATGCTTCCTGATTATCATTAAAATGGAAGGATTTTTTGTGAATATCTGGATTGACTTCATATTTAACAGCTCTTTTTCACTAGCTTCCCTTTTTCGGAGCTCATTGCCCATTTTTACTTAGCTGGTTCTCTGGGCATTATGCCCAGCTTGGATTAATGTTTGTTTATTATAATTTATATTATCCAGGATAGTTTTTAGCTGGCTGCTTTAGAAATAATTATAATTAAGTAGCAAGGAATACATTTATTAAACATTTAAGTACATTAGGTCATCAAAGATGTTTTTCACACATCAGTTCAAATAATAGGTGTACGTAAAGTATTTTGTGATGTTGTAATCTATTAACCTTGCTGTCTTTAAGCCCATTTAGATTGTTTTATATCTAAATGGATTAACTGTCTTATTCTTTTATTCTAAGAGAAAACGTATATTAATATTCCTTACTATTTCACAACTTAAAATGACAATGAAGAATATGATCTTTAAGTGATATGTATCTGAGATAAAAGATAGTTATTAGGTGGTGTAAGATAAAATAAGAGGGTCTAAATACCATGTTAGTAAGGATTTGTTCAGTAAAACAAAATACTCTAGGTATTTTAGGACATAGGGATGTAATACAGGGAATTAAAAGCTTACCCATATTATGATGAGTAGAAAAAAAGAGCCACTCTTGGAATTCAGAAAATTAGAAAACATGAAAAAGGAAATTGCAATAAAATTTGTATTATAAGCCATATATAAAAATTTTAAATTTATTTATACTTTGCATCATCAAAAGTATAACTATTTCCTATATATTGCTGCTTATTAACTAAATAAGCACTGTCTGGAGGGGACTAATGTCTAGAACAGCAGTGCTATTCTATTTTAAGGAAAGATTATTAGTATGATAACAAAGTCAAGGTAAAATTTTAATTTTAAATTTGTACAAACTCTCATCATTTGCATAATTTACATTAGAAGAAAGAGTTAAAAAGCAATATAAGTAAGACTTTAACAATTATTATACAGAAGTAAAAATAAGTCGGGGGCAAGAGAGACATTTCTCTGATTAAAAAAAAGTGCGGAAAAGTAAAGTGATTGAAAGTAACATGATAGATATAGAAAACAAGAAATGGAAATACACAATGGCAGTTTTAAATTCTATATGGATATCATGAACATCCTTAAATTCCTTAGTTCCGAAAGAGCCTATTTTTATTAAGTCTGTAATAATGTTGTGCCTTTTGTCACTCATTATATCCAAGTTCACGTTCTTTTGAGATATAATAAATGAAATAATAGTCTGTATGTAAGACTTGAATTCTCTAATAAAATTCAGTATTTTGAAACAGTGTAGCTCTGATGCCTATTTTATTTCAAATATCTTAGTCTAATCTTGACCTTAAACCTGAAACTTTAGAATAGGAAAAGAAACAATTGTGATTGTTATATATCCCCAACCCTCATCCCAGCTGATCTGAAATTTCCTAGCTAGTTGAAGGGTTGAGAGAACAAAAATGGCCTCAGGACAAATTGACTTGTTTAAAGAAGGTGGAGCACAGCTATTTTCAACCAGATTTTCATTTTACATAAATATATCAGTGGGTAATAGGAGCAGTATAATATGGAAGGCACCCTACTTGATTTTTGGTGCTAGTCAAAACTGAACTAGTCTTAGACCTGACCAGTGTGGCTCAATTGCTTGGGCATTCCCAGGAAGGTACAAGAGGAAACCAATCAATGCTTCTTTCTAACATTAATATTCCTCTCTCTTTCTTTATGTACTCCTTCCCCTCTCCCTAAAAATAAATGAAATTTTTAAAAACTGAACTAGTCACAGAAAGAACAAATTTGCAGTATTTCAAGAAGCTTCAGAAGCAGAGACTAAAAATGATGCTTTTATACATAACTCAATTAAAAACTCCTCCATTCATGTCTCCCCAACTTTCTTCAACATGGAGATCAAGATGCTTTTCTGGCCCTGGCTGGTGTAACTCAGTGGATTGAGCGCAGGCTGGGAACCAGATGGTCCCTGTTTGATTCCCGGTCAGGGCACATGCCTGGGTTGCGGGCCAGGTCCCCAGTGAGGGCCATGTGAGAAGCAACCATACATTGCTGTTTCTCTCCCTCTCTGTCTCCCTCCCTTCCCCTCTCTCTAAAATAAATAAATAAAATCTTAAAAAAAAAAAAAAAAAAACGATGCTTTTCTGCTTTATTTTAGTTACTGTTTTCTCCTTCTGTTAGTTTCTTCTCCTGCTTTTTGTTTTGTAATCTCTTCCTATTAGTAACATTATTCAATTATTTCT
>PVJI01023685.1:7234-23293 GCA_004026765.1 Micronycteris hirsuta
CCCCCCCCCCCCCCCCCCCCCCCCCCCCCCCGCCCCCTGCCCAGAACCCAGCAGGATTCTGAGCTCTATCTTCCCTTCTTCTCAATCTCTAAAAATAAGAGTGCCCCAGGGCCCAGGGCTCAGACTGTTTATATTTTCCTTCACAATTTACAAATTTACAAAGTTCTATCTGCTGGCCCTGACTAGTGGGGCTCAGTGGATTGAGTGCCGACCTGAGAACCGGAAGGTCACAGTTTGATTCCCAGTCAGGACACATGCCAGGGTTTCGGGCTTGGTCCCTGGGTGGGGGCATACATGAGGCAACTGATTGATGTATCTCTCATACATGGATGTTTCTCTCCCCCTGTTCCTCCCTCCCTTCCCCTCTCTTTAAAAATAAGTAAATAAAATCTTTAATACACAGTTATATCTCCTGCCTTGACCTTTGTCCTCAATACAAGACTCCTAAGTGAAACTATCTACTTGTCATCTCCATTCAGATCCTCAATAGCCATGTAAACTGTAACATGTTCAAATATGAATGCTTGGTACTTCCACCCCAAATCCCCAAACACACTCTTTTTCCTAGTCTTTCCCATCTCAGTAAATGACAGCACATTTTTACCAATAACTCAGGCCTTAATGTCTCTCTTTCTTTCAAAGTTCATGACTAATCCATGGATAAATACTATAGGCTGTACTTTCAAAATACATCAGGAATCTAATTCCTTTCTACCTCCTCCACGGCTACTTCAGGCCAAGCAATCATGACTGTTTACCTGAATGCAATCGCCTCTTACTCATCTCCCTGCTTCCATTCTTAAATTCCTGTACTATGATCATTGTCCACAGAGTGTAAGAGTCACACTTTTAAAATGAAAGCCAGTTTACAGCACCTTCTGCCTGAGGCCCTCTAGCGATTTTGCCCTTATCACTCAGATAAGTCCAAAGTCCTTCCCATGGTCCAAAGGATCTGTCCTCACTATCAAATCAATATCTACCTGATCTTATCTCTTACCTTTCAACCTTTTCTCATGCAGCTCTAGCCAAATTGCCCTCCTAGCCTTTGCTCATTCCCTTCGCCTGAACTATCAGATAACCACAGGGCCATGCCCTCACTTTCTTTTAGATTGAAATGGAAAAAGCCTGTGTTGGTGCTGCCTGTCATCTACCAGACCCAATAAGCAGAGACAAGGATTGAATCTTTATGGGCACTTTATTCAGATGGTCTGTGACCTGAGAAGGCGGCAGGGTTGTACCCTAACAAACCGTCTTAAATTCCATTTTAAACTGATCCTTTTTATAAGAAGAAGAAAAATGTAGGTAAGGGGTTTGGAATTCAGGGGGAAAGTTAATCAGATAAAAGCTGCAGCATTCTTTCATCTGTGTCCTGGGCAGTGGTCTTTATCTGTGTCCTGGTCAATGGACATCCCACCCTGGAGGACAATGGCTCAGATACCATCTTGATTGCTTACAGTCCTCCCGAGCCACAAAGGTGGAACTGCTTATTATTTCCTGGAGTCTAGGTGGGTCATACCTTCAGTTCTGGAAAAAAAAAAAGCTTTTTATATACATTGATTAGTGAGCTTATTAGCTACTACCTGAAACTAAATTCTTTCCAACATTTGAGTCCCCCACCAAGATCTCCGTTCAGACATCTTAGAAGAGAGGCATTCCCTGCACACCTTATATAAAACTGTACTCTCTTCCCTGTCTTTTCCCTTACCTTTCTTTACTGTGCGTAACAACAATAAGAACAACAGCATTTATATAGCACTTACGTGCCAGGTGTCATTCTAAGTCCTTTTCATTTAACCCTCACATTACCTTATAAATTGGGTAATTTTACTATTCCTCTTTTATAGATGAAGAAACAGAGGTACATGGAGGTTAAATAACTTGTGTCAAAGTCACAAGTCTAGTAAGTGCTAGAGCTAAGATTTGAACCCAGGCTGTCTGGCACCACCACGTGCTTTTAGCTACTACACTATTTTGCCTCCTTGTAGCCCTAGTCAGTACCATATTTGTTCATTGTCTCTTACTCTTTCTACTTGTTTCAGTTATTGCTGTATAACCAAACATTTCAAAACTTTGTGGCTTAAAGCAATAAATTATTATTTGTTGGTAATTTGGGTCAGGAATTCAGGCAGGGCTTGACCTAGCTGCTCTTCTCCACTGGGCATTAGCTGGTGTCAATCATTCAGCTGCATTCAGCCAGTAACTGGGCTAGCCTGGAATGCACTTGATGGATTCACTCACATACTGATGCTTTAATGCTCTTCCATGTGGTTTTTCTCTTTACATTTTCTCTTATTAATCTGTAGTATTGTTGAAGCTTTTTTAGAGCATGGCAGCTGGCTTCTCAGAGGGAGATCTGGAAGCCGCCCATTCTTTTTAAGAACTTAATTTGGAAGTCCCAGAACTTTATTTCTATTACTTAAAAAAAGAAAAAGGAAAAGAAAAAAAATCACAAGTGTAGCCCATAATCAGGGGAAGAAGAAATAGATTCCATCTCTTGATGTCAAGAGTGGCATTTGTATATAGGAAGGCAGGAGTTGATGCCTGCCATCTCTGGAGATTATATTCCATGCCACCAGAATGCAGGTTCCATGAGAACAGAGACTCTTGTCTGTTTTGTTCATCGTCATGTGTCTCTAGTGCCAAGAACAGTGCCTGGCACATAATAAGTGTGGAATAAATATTTATTTAATCCATGAATTTAAGGGACAGTCTGAAAAGATCAGAAAGAGTAGGAGGAAAACCCAGAAGGAGTCTGTCCCAGGAGTCTAGAAGAATAAGAGGAAAAGGAAGATAAGACTATACTTTTTTTTTATATTTAAAAGTTTTGTAAAAATAAGTAACAGGTATATTCAAACGATATTTGTGAAGTTCAAACACTGCAGTGTTGCATAAATTAAGTGACTTTTCCTTCCACCTTTGTTCCCAATTCTCCTCAGCATTAGTCACTTTTTAAAGTATCCTTTCAGAGCTAATATATACACATACAAAGACAAGGATATGTATTACACCCCCCTCTCTCTCTTTAAAAGACACACACATAGTTCTGACTCATATGGCTTAGTGGGTAGAGCATTGTCCTGCAAACCAAAAGGTTGTAAGTTCAATTCCCAGTCAGGGCACATGCTGGGTTGTGGGCCAGGTCCCCGTTGGGAACCTGTGAGAAGCAACTGAACAATGTTTCTCTCCCTCTCTTTCTCCCTCCCTTTCCCTCTCTCTAAAAATAAATAAATAAAATCTTTTTTAAAAAAGATACACACATTATACACAATTAGTGAATTACAATACACATGACTCAGTATCTAGTATTTTTTTCTCTTAACAATCTAATTTCCAGATCATTCCATAGTATCAATACAGATAGATTTATCCTTTTATTTAAATGGTTGCATAAAAGGTTTTCATTCTTAGACTGTACCATTATACTCCAAAAGTAGGAGGTGACTACTGGTGTCTGTAGACCTGAAAAAGTAGAGATTACAGTGTGGGATAAGGAAGAGTGGGAGGTCAGAAAGTAAGAGGTAGAGAAGTAGGTTGCAAAGAAATGAGGACAGAGGAAAAAGAAATTAAAAGATGGGATAGGCAGGAACAGGATTACATACTGAAGAATAACAGTAACAGACGGGTGGAGATTGAAAATACCCAAAAGTTCTTTATTGCAGACCAGAAAATGTCCCAGCACCTCTGCTTGACTTACTATGATTCTCCCTCTGGATCCCAGATCCTCTCATGTAGCAGTGTGTCTTGGACCTCCTGGTGGGGTGACCCCACCAAACCTAGGCCAGGCCACTCAGAGGGGCTGCCTGTGCCATTTTAAGAAGGTGGAAAATATCACAGTGCAGAGGTCCACGTCCTGCTTTTTACAGATAGTAAACTCAGCCACACAGCTGTGGCTTCTCTTATGTTATATATTTTGAAAATTCAATGAAAACTTCATATAATATCTGAAAAATGTGTTGAGAGAGAAATAACTGCTATGTAGTTTGGGCATTAAAAACTGACATGTTAAAAAAAAGTTAATGCACAAAACAGAGGGGATAATAACGGAGCAAAGTCTCTAAGGGGATTTGAAGGGATCTTTGGTTCGGGTGGAGAAATAAACCTTGAGAGGACAGACTATCCCTTACAAGGAGAAGGGAAGGAAGGGCCGTAGGTAGACTTTGTAATTGTGTCTAGCGGAAGTCAAGGAAATTCCTTTGCAGTGGTCTCATTTTCCTCAGAAATGTAGGAGGCAGGTTTTTTTTTTTTTTTAAGATTTTATTTATTTATTTTCAGAGAGAAGGGAGGGAGAAAGAGCAATGTATGGTTGCCTCTCACATGGCCCTCATTGGGGACCTGGCCTGCAACCAAGGCATGTGCCCCGACTGGGAATCGAACCGGGACCCTCTGGTTCCCAGCCCACGCTCAGTCCACTGAGCTACACCAGCTGGGGGGGTTGTTGTTGTTGTTGTTGTTGTTGTTGTTGTTGTTTTTAACCAAAGGGATGGGGTAGGTAGAATTCAGTAACATGTTAAGAGTGTAAGTGAGTTGGGAAAATCAGGGGACTGAGAATAGGAGAAATTCAAAGTGGAAATTCTAAAAGACTGTTTTAGGCTTAGCAAGATCGTCTGGTCCCGTGGAAGTCCCAACTGAAGTTGGACACCTTTGGCGCACTGGTGCAATTCTCAGGGTTATGTGATTTCCAGCGCTGGTGCAGAGTGAACTGGTGCAGAGTTGGTTGAATTGTTGCAGGTTAACGGTTTTGTAGGTGAGCGAAGGATCAAGGAGACACTTAAGTTGAGCCTGTTAGTGAAAGTGATAGAACATTTATGCCAGGAGCTTCAGACCCTGACTGCACACGTGTCCTTGGTGGTCTGAATACAGGTTTGCAGGTTCAGCGATGACACACTGCCTAGCAGCAGAGAGTTCGCACCCAGTGCGCCAAGAGCGGCGGCTCCGCTCGGGCTAATCTTCAGAAGGGGACTTGGGTGCGAGCTGAATCGGAGTGGGGTTGCGGCTGCGGATAGCAGACGGTTGTGAAACTGTGTGCCGGGCAGGCAAATTTGTTTTACTCATATTGTATAGTGGGGAGCCTTGTAGGAATCGTAGGCAAGGCCAATTCATTTCCTCCTACCCTACTCCATCCTTCGGGGTTGCAACTAATCAGGTGATGATGTCATTCGCAGGGGCGGGAAGCGACCACCGTTAGGGTACAGCCCACACGAACACACTGAAGATATTTTAGCCTTTTCGCTGTAAAAAGTAGCGAACTCAGCCTTCTGATTCTTGCAGTTTGAGATGGTAACAAAATGACTGCAACTACCAACCACTCTCGCCACCAACAGTCACTGCAGTAGTTAGACCCCCGGCGACTCTAGGTTACGTCATCGCCCAACTATGCTTCAGGACCCGTGGCTCCGCCCTATGCTAACAGCAGGACAGCACGTCTGAAGACTCGGCTCGTGGTGCGCTACGCCTCTTGAATAATTTTGATCCGTACCAGACGCCGTCGGCAGCTAACCCCACCTACTTCGCGAGCGTTGCCCCGCTGCCTTGACAGCCGCTCGCCGCCCTGCGGCCCCGCTCGGGCCCGGACGCCCCGCCCCCAGTGAATCAGCTGATCTCACGGACTCCCTGGGCAGCTATCGCGCGCCGGATGCAGACTGCTTTGCTGCCGTTGGAGCGTCAGGTGAGCTAGCGCGCGTCTCGGGGCGGCCCGCGGCTTCCGAGGGCTGACGGGCCGAGGCCTCCAGGGTGCGGGAGGCGGGGTCTTGGAGGGAGGCAGAGGCTCAGGTTGAGGCTCGGGAGCGCTCGGCGGAGACTTGCGGAGACGGCACTCGCGTTTTCACAAGCCAACATCCGACCGACGGCGCCCCTTCGCCCGGGCCCCAGGTTTTTGCACTCGCCGCCTTTCCTTCCTCCCAAGATGGGGCGCCCCGCAGTGGTCTCAGTTGCGTGAAATTCCTTCACGCCCCCTACTTCCCGGCTCCACCTACGCCGCCTTCCACCCATTCATTCATGGGGATCTATTGAATGCTCACTCCAGGTGCTGAGCAGAAAAACCTGGGTCCCTGAGCGCGAACAGTGGTGAGTGTACCAGGCGGGTTTGCCCCAGGATACAGATCGTAGTGGAGAGTGGACCGAGGGTTTTGGTGGCTTGAAAAGGTGGTTGCGGAAAAAGAAAATGACATTAATAATGAGTTAGTAGTTTAACCAAGTCCTTTGGTGTTTCAAGTGATACCAGAGGATGGTAAGTTCTTTTGAGATGCGGAGACAGGAAATTAACAGGGGCTGTCTTGAGAAAATAGTCCTGACGCGACGCTGGTGTTAGTAACTCTTGGGTATTAGGGCTGCTTTGGAGAAGAACAACTGTATATTGGCAGAAGTGTTGTACACGAATGCATAGCCTTAAGTCTATTGCCTTTTAGATTTGTTGGTGGCTGTGAATGTTCTTTAAAAGGCTTTACAATTGTGTGATGCGTATTTATTCTGAAGAGGTATAAACATTCCGCAAACTTATTGGTTCGATATTTTTTCAGTTTATCATTAATATGAATGGTTTGGAGTGACCATTTGACCTCTGAGTTAATGTATACGTAAAAGAATTTAAAGCAGTGAAAAATTTGCTTTTGCAGTAAATTGCAGTATTTTAATCTTAGTGTAAGCATAATGGTTAAGATCCTAGGATTTGGATCTGGACACATATCTGCTTACATTAGGAAAGTTAACTTTTCTGCCTCAGTTTCTCCATCTCTAAATTGGGAATAAAAGTACCTTCCTCATGATAACATCTTGGCATTTAATGGTTCATGTATCATTATTACAGTACCTGGCGCATGGTAGATATTCAATACATATTAGCTATTTTTATAGTTGTTGTTAATTTCTTCTTTCACTATATCATGAACCAAACTAACATTTCTTTCCTAAATGGTGGGGAAGAGAGCTAAATATTTTTAGAAAATAACTATAGTTCAGTCTTTAAAGTCGGTACAGTTTCCAGATAATTTTATGATATGTTCTTATACTTAGAGAAAATATGATTTCAGGGTGATTTGTAGTAACTTTGGTATTCTATAAAGATATTTGGAAATGGAAAAGATGCTGATGGAATCTAAACCTAGTTTAAATTTAGTACTTAGTTTGCAAACTATGATTATTGACAGATTCAAAGTTCATAATTAAAGCAAAAAAGTTCAAAGCTGTTTTACAATATTAACATATGAAAAGATAATGATGAAGGAATTAAAGTACCATGGCCCTGACTGGCATGGCTCAGCAGGTTGGGTGTCATCCTGCAAGCCAGAAGGTTGCAGGTTGGATTCCCAGTAGGGTCAGATGCCTGGGTTATGGCCTGGTCCCAGTTGGGGCATGGTTTTGAGGAATGCTATGAGGATTTTAATGACTTCTAAATCATTTAGTGTTTTTTATAACTTGCTGGAATTAAACCTACCACATATTCCAGCTGTATTAGGGATACAGATTTTTCTGATAGAGGTTTTTTAGAACTTTTTTTTTTAATTCTTCTCTGTTGATGACCAAACAATTCAGTCACCAGTAATGAGAGTAGTAAATTTTTTTTAAAAGATTTTATTTATTTATTTTCAGAGAGAGGAGAAGGGAGGGAGAAAGAGCAATGTATGGTTGCCTCTCACATGGCCCTCATTGGGGACCTGGCCTGCAACCCAGGCATGTGCCCCGACTGGGAATCGAACCGGGACCCTCTGGTTCCCAGCCCATGCTCAATCCACTGAGCTACACCAGGCAGGCGAGAGTAGTAAATTTTATATGGTATCGGTCTTTAAGAAAATGCATGATAACCACAAGTAATATAACAACAAACTATGACTTGGTGCTGTTTAGTATTGCATTTATTTTTCTATCCCCATCTGCTGTTTCTCTGTATATTTTAAAGGTGTTGTCTTATGTCTTGATGTTTGCCCTCATCATGCAATTGGTAGAATGGCTGTGAGCAATTGATAAGGTAGCTGAACTAATTGATCTATATGGTAGAGCAAAAATATTTTTAAAAAGTAGTGAGTACTTTTGGGGGCTCTTTTTGAGTTAGTTTTTTATTGTAGAGTCCTTTTTTTTTTTTTGAAGAAAGAAAAAAAAGGACAATTCTCTCAACTCTTATGGGGAAAAGACTGGGCTGTTTGGTAGAGTTTTAGTTGGCTGCCAGTCAGTAATGCTTAGAGAGAAGGTCAGCTTGTCTCATTAATTCCAAAAATTGATCAGCTGGTATTTCCCTGAATTATCACATATTATTTAAATATTTTTCTACCGAGTAATCATACAGTTCTTCCTAAGGTGGTGTTCACATGATCTCCGTATTAGGAAGGTGGTGGTTATACCTGACAGTGGCACCTGGTGCTTTCATTCTAGGGTTCTTTCCTTCTATAACCTGAATTTTTGTTGAGCTGAATTCTTAACTAAACTTGGGGCAATTGTCCAAATATACATGTAGCAAAGATGACTATAGTAGCTCTTAAAATGGCAATAAAGTAGAACAATCCAGCTGTACTTTAGTAGGGAAATGGATAAACTATGGTTTATTCATGCAATGGAATACTATCCCCTAGTATAAATGAATGAACTGGATCTATACTTTTCAACATAGATACAACTCTAGTACATAATATTGAATGAAAAAAGCAAGTTGCCAAAGGATATATACAGTGTGATGAATTTATGTAGAGTTTTAAAGTAATATAGCATACATTGTTCATTGATACATCTATATCTAATGAATGTCCTTAAAAGTATAAGAACATACAGGGAAATAAGACACATTAACTTAGAAGAAAGGTTTGGACAGAGCTCCTTTAGATCTCACACGAAAATATGCTAATATCTGTTAAAACTGATGGATGCATGGATTTGTTCTTTCTTTTTTTACAGATTTACGTGCAATTAAGATAGTTTATGAAACTAGCACTTTAACATTTTTATTTATAATCAGGGCTCTCTCCCAATATGCTTTCCGTATTTTATTTTCTAGTCTCAAAGTAGTCGACTCTGGAAAAATAATAATTTTCTCCCTGCAATACAAAAAGAATGTACCTGTGCAGCCACTGTGTAAAGCTTTTCTAAGGTGGAAAAACAGACCAATTATTTAGTCAATTTTACTTTGCTGTTTGACTTGTGCTCCTGGGGAAATGCTTTTCTTAGAGTGTGAGAAATGATCCTTCTTAAGAGGCTGCAGGGGAATTTAAATCCTAGAGACTCTTGGGAAATATAAGCATATACGGATCATGAACTCTGAAAGCGTTGCAGAGCAGATTGACGGGGTGACTCAGATACAAAATTACCACAGATACCACCTGGTTATTCACACTCAAAGTTTGGGTTGGTTATAGTTTTTTAAAAGATTTTATTTATTTATTTTTATAGAGAGGGGAAGGAAAGGAGGAAAAAAGGGAGAGAACCATTGATATGAGAGAAACATTGACCAGCTGCCTCTCGTGTGCTCCTTGACCAGGGTGAACCTGCAACTCAGGCACGTGCCTCACTGGGAATTGAACTGTGACCTTTGGTTTGTGGGATGATGCCCAACCAACTGAGCCACACCAGTCAGGGCTAGGTTGGTTACATTTTATTGTAACGTGGTAAACTTCAGTTTATACTGTGAATGCAGGTGTTCTAGTTGTTGCTCAAAGAAAATAATTCTCTCTTTTTAGGTATTAATGAGTAAACCTGATGACAATGTGTTAGGTGGTTGAGTAGTGAAGTGCATAGTAAATTTAATAGCTGACCCGTAATATGACCTCAGTATTTAAACTTGGGAGTTAAACAGCATTTTCATTTCTAATCAAGAATATCTGTTACTAGCATTTTCAAAGTGACTGAAACATATTTCCAGAAGAGTATTTTGTTGGCATGTATACTCCCTGTTCAGTTATGTGACCCCTTGATGATCTTAAGCATTAGCTGTTACTGATTGGTAAAGTAAGTCAGCATACTGGAAACTGTGTTTCTGTAATATTGCCTTTAAAAAAATTGTGGCCATTTTAATAAAAGCATAGTAGTAAAATATAAAGGAATAAACAGTTTGTGTCAGAAATTATACTGAAACATGTAATATGGGGCACAAATTAATGCAGTACCTAGGACTCTGAAATTCAGTTGCTAGTATTATGTCCACCAACATGTTTCATGGGAATTTTAGTAATCTGAAAAAAATGTACTTTTAAAATATGCAGTGGGTACAAAAAGGAGCTTAGAGGGCATTGCTGAGCATTTATGTTTACCTTCCCCCCATGTTTACCAGCTCCCTCCATGGGTAATATTCATTTTAGAGTGTAGTTTTAGTAATTTCCAAGGTGAAATTAGCAGGCCATATAAAAGACTGGTGTCCCTGATTGCACCAAAAACTGTCTCCATGTAATAAGGAGAAAGGGACTATTCTTTCCTGCATGTCTAACATTTGCAAAGTGGCATGAAATAAAAGTGTCTTTATTTTTAAGAAATACCATTAGCAAATTATGTATGAGAGTTTCTATTATGAGATGACACTTTCCTTTTGTGTGTAATATTGACTTTTTATTACAAGCTCTAGAAATCTTCTATATCATTTGAAGTCTGTAGATTGGAACCTAAGTTGAAGGTCTGCCTCCCACAGATTGCTCAGCTTGTCCCTAGGTGGTTGCTGTGCGTGCAAGAGTATACTGATAAGTTATAGGTTCTGACCTCTAGGAGTTTATAATATATTTTGAATCAATGAAGTAGTGCGTTATCTCATTAATAACAACATTGTAAATAACAAGTCTTTTCAGCCAGCCTACTGACTTTATTCAGTGCGTTAATTTACTGAATCACTGAACTCTGGGTCAGGATTTAAGAGGTTGGTGGGCTTCTGTAGTGTTCTCAGGCAGTGCTTCTACTGCATCAGTTAAGGCTAAGAGGACTGGAATTTGATGGTGATTGGTTTGTCAAGGCTTTACTGCAAGGCGAGTGTTCCTTGACCTTCAATAGTGTTGGTAGAGGCTTTGGTGATAAGATATGCAGGAAATCGCAGTTGTTGGTGTTTAGATTACTTGTAAATCAGGTGGTTGAGTCAAAAGTTGCCTTAATTTATGTGTCAACATATTGCCTGAGCCTCTAAAACCATTTGTTAAGTATGTACCATGTGTGGAATACCATAATGTCTTAAATTATTGTTTACCACATTCACAGTATAAACTCCAGTTTACTACATTGCAATAAAACGTAGTCAGGCTTTAAAAATAGAGTATAAATGACAGTATATGACCTGCAGTAATTGTATATTGGATTCACTCTATGTCCAGTTTTTTTTTCAGGGCATTATGATGCAGTTTGCGTCTCTATTATTATTTTTTTGTCTTTATATCTTAATATCTTGCTATTCAAAACACTAATCATTACTTTTGTAAGTACAATTCTTGCTATTATTTTACTGTTTTAATCAACACACCTGTTTTAAACCAGTGAGACAGGAGAATAGCACTGGAAGGGCCCAACTTTGCGAGTGTAAGTTAGCTTTCTGTCTCTCGAGACTAGTCTGCTTTACAGAGAGTCATTCTTCTAGTCAGATGGAGTGTACTGGTATGTAAACTCTTGAAGAGCAGGAACTTGTTTATTTACATAGGCTTAGTCTGTCTACAGGTATTTATTGAGTGCCTGCGATACATCAAGACTATGTTAAGCAGCTGGGATATAATAAGGAATAAGATATTTTTTGCTTCTATGGCAGTTTTAGATTAGCAAACCTGGAACATAGTAGCTGTAAAAAATACATGTAGTTTTAGCCGTTGACATTTAAACATTTGAAAGTTTGTATATTTGTGACTTGTAAAATTTACCTTTCACTAAATTATTAAGGCAAAAGGACTTTATCCAGACAATATAGTTAATTAGAGATGAATTTATAGTCTCCTACATGACTTAATTTTCTCTTTGCATTTGGGATAATAGTCTAATAACACATTTCTATTCCCATTTAAAAATTATTTAGATTCTCCCTTATTCCTAAAAAAAAAAAAGTTAAGGCAGTTTACAAAAATGTATAAATATGGCAAGATAAAATAAAGAAACAGAACGAATGGAGCCAGGAGTGATATTTGAGTACATAGCACACCTACTGTAAAGTCCTAGTCACTTATGGGACTGTTACCCTCCCAACACAAAATCTGTAACACTGCCTATGCCTACCTTTATCTGCTGTTTCCTTTCTTTTTTTCTTTTTTTTTTAAAGATTTTATATATTTTTAGAGAGAGAGGAAGGGAGGGAGAAACATCAGTGTGTGGTTGCCTCTCACACACCCCCAACTGGAGACCTGGCCCGCAACCCAGGCATGTGCCATGACTGGGAATTGAACTGGCGACCCTTTGGTTTGCAGGCTGGCACTCAATCCATTGAGCCACACCAACTGGGGCTGTTTCCTTTCTTTTTAAAGTGTAGATCCTTACTCTTGTGAAAGATCAATCCCACGACACATGTTCCTGTTGCACTTTGTCCAGGACTTCTGCCTTCTGTCCTTACCTCCCTTGCATCTAGGATCAATGTCATTGTCCTGCAAACATGTTAGATTATTTCCCCCCAAAACACACAAAAAACCTACCTTTAATCTTCACATTTCTCTATAGCTATTGCTCCATTTCTCTGTTTGCCATTTCAACAACGTTTTGTGCAAGAATCAGTTACATGAACTTTAATTTCATGCCTTTACCTCCCATTTATAGTCATCCTACTCGAATCTGATTTTCAGTCCTTTCTCACATGCTGAAACCGTGTCCATGCTCAGCAACGGTATCTGTGTTGACATACCCCGTGGGCACTTTTCAGTTCACATCCTGTGAGATCCCAGCAGCATTGACTTAATTGACCAGTCCTTCCTGCTGGAAACACTCTCTGCTTTACTTCTGTGCCCGCACGAGGCTCATATTTTTTCCATCTCTCAGGCCACTTCTCACTTCAGCCATTTTTCCTTATTCCTCATCCTATCCATCCTAAGTTCAGGAGCTCCTCACAGCTTGACCTTTGTCTTCCTTTCTCATAATACACAGTACAATGATATTATCCCTTGTCTTGATTTCAAATATTATTCACATGCCTTCCCAAGTTTATATCTGTAGCTGAAACCTTTTTGTCTGAACTCCATACCCATATATTCATCTGCTCACTTGATATGTACTCTTGGATTTCTCGCAGGCATCTTAAACATAACATAAAAAATTTTTCTTACCAGAATCTTAATGCCCACTTCAGAAGGCTTTCTCTCTCACCCTTCGCCATTTCCATAAATGGTATCATCAATATAGAGTTGCACAAGCCAGAGCCCTGGCCAGGGTAGCTCAGTTGGTTAGAGCGTCATCTCTATACACCAAAATTGAGGGTTCGATCCCCGGTCAGGGCAAATGCAAAAGTCATCCAATGAACGGCATAATTGGAACAACAAATAGATGTGTGTCTTCCTCTCCCTCCTTTTCTCTCTCTCTCTCAAATCAACTTAAAAAAACCTACAGTTGTTCAAGCAGAACCTAGAGATCATTTTAAAAAAATGTTTATTTTTAGAGAAGGGGGATGGGAAGGAGAAAGAGGGAGAGAAACACTGATTGGTTGCCTCTCACACACCCCCCACTGGAAACTGGCCTGCAACCCAGGCATATGCCCTGACCAGGAATCAAACCAATGACCTTTCTTTCACAGGCCTCCACTCAATTCACTGAGCCACACCAGCCAGGGCTAGAGATCATTTTTGATACCCCCTTCTTTATCCCCACCTATGTCTAACACATCACAAGTCTTAATTGTTCTAGGACAAAACACCTTTTACCTCTCCTCACCAAATGGAGGCTTTGTCTGAAATTACAAATCTCAGGCCTCCTTTTTCCACTGAGAAGATGATTCAAATAAGTATAGGATAGTCTTGCAAAATTAATTTGGACACTCTATCTAAGTATGTTTACCGTAGAATTGACTTAAAACTTTTGAAACAAATGTAAATTATCACCATTAAAATAAATCATTAAAGCACTTACAAAATGTCTTGTAAGCAATGCAACTTCCTAGTGTACTCTCCAAGATGAAGTTGATGTTAAAAGTACGTAAAGGAAACTAATTAAAGTATAAAATAGTTAAAAGTTTGGAACCTCTACCAAAAACGATAGTTGTTATTTTAAAATACAGGTTCATACTTCCTTTCTTGAAACCTTTGAGGCAGGATATGTTTTGAAATTCAGAATTTTTGATCTTTTTAATAAGATGCATAAGTCACATATAACACTTCCTGTGGCTCCTTTGATACTACCTCATAATCATATTAATATTTCTGTAGCAAAATATATGACTATTCGCACTAGAGGGGTCAAAATTAAATAACTTCATATTAGTTCAGATCAGGTTTTGCTATCCGATGAGTTCAGGTCAAATTAAATTTTACCACCAAAAGAGTTATAGAAAAAAAACCTAGCTTTCAAAGTGTTTTAGATTTCTGGTTAAGGAATTATGGACTTGTGGATAGTTTGTAGCTTTCTTTCTAGCAATAATTAGCACATCTGTGCCAGGTTTTTTCTTTTTTTTAGGGCACTCCCAGATCATGGGGTTAAAACCACATATATCTTCTGGATGTACAAGATAGCTTATTTTTCAGTTAAATGTAGGAGTAGGGTATGTACCAGTGGGATCTCAAAGTAGAGTCGATTGTTTAAGAATCAAGGTTGGCTTTTTGTGTTGAAGGGCCATCTGAGAGTTTAATTACTTTACATTTCACCCTGAAAGATAGTAATTTGAAGTATAGAGTGGTGTGCTTTAAAAATGAAGCTAGCTTTGTGCTGTGGCTCATAGAACATAATTCCTGGAGGAGATACTAGAGTCTGTTTTGCTCGTTTCACAGATGTCATTGATCTCTGGAAAGGCCACGCAAGGCACAAGAGGACCCCATATTTTTTGACTGTTTGTACACAGCCCTTGCATCAGAGCAGAGTACGGGGATCCTATCCCCCAAAGGAATGTAGAGTGAGAACCTTAAAGCTCACTTGAGGAGGAATATGCCCAGAGGAAGCTTCATGATTACACAATTTTATAACAATTGGAAACATGAAGCACTGAAGGAACAAAAGGCGGTTTAAGTGCTGTTTGAATGGTTGAGGCAAGTCTTACAGATTTCTTGGAGAGGGGATCATAAAAATATTTAAAAAAACAATTTTTTCATTTACTTTTTCTGTATGGATACATAATTGAGAAAGAATGTTAGAATAAACCAAGTTGGTAAATGCCACTTATATTTAAGTATGTGAGGTATAACTTTATGATAAAAGCTTCCCATAATATTTAGCCTCAGTATTCCTTCTTAGTTATGTTTCCTTTACAGTCTTTTCTCTTTTTCTCATTGTCCTATTTGAGTTTCAGGCAGACATTTCTTGAAAGAAGCCAAACATTAAACACCATTAAAACAAAATGAGATAGATCTATAAAAACTGATACAGAAAGATATCTATGAGATAGTGTATTAGCTAGCTTTCTGTTGCTACTGTGACAAATTATTACACACTTAGTGGCTTGATATAATACAGATTTATTATCTAACACTTCTTTAGGTTAAAAGTCCAGTAAGTCTCTCTGGACTGAAACGAAAGTGTCAGAGGGCTGCATTCTTTTCTGGAGGCTCTAGGAGATAATCTGTTTCCTTGCCTTGTAGCTTCTAGAGGCCACTCACATTCTTGGGTTTATTCCCCTCTCCTTGCCCAATCTTGACAGCCAGCAATTGTAGCATCTCTCTGACTGTTTCCATCATCACCTCTCTTTCTCTTCTTCTCCCTCCCTCTTCCACTTTTAAGGACCTTGTAATTACATTGGGTCCACCTGGATAACCAGGATAGTATCAGTATCTCAAGGTGAGCTGACTAACAACCTTAACTTCCCTTTGCCATGTAACCTAACATATTCACAAGCTGTGGGCCTTAGGATGAGGACATCTGTGTGTTAATTACGGTGCCTACTGTATATAGTAACAAAAGAAAGTTGTAAAACAGTTTGGAGAGTTTTAATTCCCTTTGGATTTGAAAAAATGAGTGGTAATGAGAAATCATATGCTTTAAGGTGAAATCCCCCTTAAAAAAAAA
>PVJI01023686.1:0-23119 GCA_004026765.1 Micronycteris hirsuta
GAGCTTCATCTGTGCAGGAAAAAAATGATAAATTGGACTTCATCAAAAGACCCTGAGGAAAGGAACTTACAGGGGAGAGAAAAATATGGGCCAGTCACGTACCAATAGATGGTGAGTATGTAGAATATATAAAGAATTCTCGCCCTGGCTGGTGTAGCTCAGTGGGTTGAGCGCCAGCCTGTGAACCAAAGGGTCACCGGTTCAATTCCCAGTCAGGGCACATGCCTGGGTTGCGGGCCAGGTCCCCAGTAGGGGGCGTGCAAGAGGCAACCATACATTGCTGTTTCTCTCCCTCTCTGTCTCCCTCCCTTCCCCTTTCTCTAAAAATAAATTTTAAAAAAATTAAAAAAAAAAAAAAAAGAATTCTCAAAACTCAACCAGTAAGAAAAAAAAAAGTTCCACGTGATTGAGGACATGCAAATTCAACCCAGGGGGCGCTAACAGGGCCGGGCCCTCAGAATTCAAAATCCTGAGCACACTCACTACGGGCGAGGAGGCGGAGAAATTCAGCCCCTCGGACTGCCGGGGGTGATGCGGACACTTGAAAGCCACGCTGCAGCACGACCGGGTGGTTTCTTAAATAAAATAAACATGGAACTATCCTAAGACGGAGCCATTGCACGTCTGGGCATGTATCCCAGGGGAAAAATAAAATAAAATAAAGACTTAGGTTTACAGACAACGTGCTGCACCAAGCTTTACAGCAGCGTATTCCTTGCAGCCCTCAAACTGGAAAGATCCAGAGATGCGTCTTTGTGGAATCTGGGTAAACAGAATTCCGGTGGTTTGGGGATGGCGGTAGGCGCATTCCAGGGCTTCCTGATACGCCCGCAACCTGGATCCTTCTCTTTGTGTTCAAGCTTTATTATTTGGCTCTGTTTTCTGGGAATGTGTCGGCTTGGTCTACCCTCCATGATTCACACGAGAACCATGCACAGCTCAGCAGTTCACACACATGGGGAACCTCCAGAGTTTTCCGGAATGGAAACATCTCATTACCATGTGTCTCCTCCCTGCTTTTCCTAGAAATATTCGGTGCTCTTTCCCTGGGCACAAAACTCTGCAGAGTCATCCAGGTTTTTCCCCCCCACCTTTGGGGCCTTTTTCTTATTCTTTCCACCTGGGATCTAGACGCAATGTCAGGAGCTACAGCAGCCACTTTGTGATAGTGTGTGTGTGTGAGGGGAAAAAAGCAAAGAGAATCCCAAAGACATTGTCCAGTCTCTTTGAGGTCCTGCACCAGCCATGTGCAGCCCACCTGCCGTTTTCCTATCCCCTGAGACAGACAGACACAGAGAGAGAGAATTCCAGAGGCCTGTGGGTTGATGTCACAGGCAGGCGCTGCTTTGCCACGTGCTTATATGGAGACACTTGGAAGGGTAGGACAGAAGCCGAACACAGCCGTTCAAGCAGCAGAGGGCACGGGATTTCAATCCTCAAACCAATGGAGAGATGCGTCTGAGGCAGAGAGTGGAAAGAGTGAGGGAGGAAGGAAAAAAAACACAAAACAGTGGGAGGATGCAGCCGCCGTTCCCAAAACAAACATACACACTCCTGGGGGCAGTTGAAGTCCTTTAAAGACTCATGTGTAATCGTAATAAACATATTTCAGAGAAACGGCAGACCGGGTCAGAAGAAATCGAGGAGAAAGCAAGGGGGCGGGTGTATTCTGCAGGCAGGGGATACACTGGCCACTTGTCACCTCCAAAATGTAAAACGGAGGATGAGTTGGCGGCGGGTCCGCCAAGGAGAAGCCGAGGAACATGCAGCTCTCAGCCCCACAAGATGGAAAAAAGATTATCAGCAAAGGGAGCTGTGGGCAGAGACCAAGGCAGCGTCTGTCCAGCAGCCGGGCCGAGGCTCCGGGGTTGCGCGGGCTGGAAATCCTACCCTCGAGAGGTGCGTTAGCGCGTCTGCTTTCTTCATTCCGCGTGAGCTCACCGAAACCGAAGCCGGGTCCTTGAGCGTGATTTATTTAACATGAAAGGGATTCTGCTCCGATCATCAGCACGGGCGAAACCCAATCGAAGCTGAGGCTCGCGATCCAAACAGACTCGGAGTTTATGGTCAGCATTAAGATTCTCCTCGTTCCTTGGGATCGGTTTCTAATTCCACCTAAGAAAAAAAAAAAGTCTGGGAGGCAGAAAACAGATCGGCCGTGTTGCCTGCCTGATATTTCTCCCCGTCCCGAGCACTCCATTTTTCAACCTCTGAGAGGCACGGAACGGATAAAAATATTTCCTGTGCCCTTTCGCCGTGCGCCTTTGCATGCTCATTTTCGGTTTCTGACTCCCAAATCTGCCTCTTTTGGAGCAAAAACGGTGTCACCTCAGGCCAGACCGCTGGAAGGTCAGGAGAGGCGACAGCGGGAATTTTTCTTGATAAAACAACCACAAAAGTGCCACTCTGGGCCGTTGAAAAGCCAGTATACGTTTCTCTAATAAAAGTTTATTTATTTAAAATCCGTTAACGAAACTAGAAACTGTTTCGGTGCCAAAACCGGGAGCCAGAGTTTTACAAACGTGTGACGGCGTTCCTTGGAGCGGGGATGGAAAGCGCTGGAAAGATTTTCGGTTTCAACATCACCAGATTAGATTTCGCAAAGCGGCCTGAAATGGGATTTTCACGTTCCCGTGGCCAGGCTGTTCCTCAGACTGAAAGTATAATTTGACCCTCAGCCCCCGTTTTTTTCGGGACGCGACGCTCAACCCATTATTTTTCTGCAGCCGATGTGAATTTTCGCCCCAAACAGGGACGTTCTGGGAACGTCTCAGGAATCCATCCGTCTATTTTGGAGCCGTCCAGCCACGGGGAAATGAAGGGCGTGCACACATGAACACATTTTTCGCATGCCTTTCACTGATCTGGGTCAGACTTGCATTTTAAAAATGCAGACACGCCAGCGGCGCGGAGAGAGCTGGGGAACAGAGTCTCGCTTCTTGCCACAGGGGCAGCTCGTTGTCAAGGAACTCTCTCTCTCGGTCCTTGAAATTCGCAAGCGGCGGAATCCCTGCCCCACACACTTGCCCTCCCCCCGGTCACCGCCCGGCCAGGGGTCTCTCTCCCGTAACACAGAGGAAACATCGGCCAAGCATAAAGCGCCGGGACGGGACATTCTCGGGGAAACACGTCACCTGCCCTCAAAGTCAACAAGTCAGAGAACCACCGTGCGTCAAAAATCCCTGTGTCAGGGCAGACCGTTATTTAAACACGTCGTCCCAGAAGAAAGGAAAAAAACAGGTTTTCCTTTTCTTCTGAAACCGCCTGCACACGCCCCATCTTGTAACTGGAGACCAAAGTCCGTGTCCAGATATATGTGTGTAAAAAGACTCATGTGTGTATACATAAATGTGCGTATATACGTGCCTGCATAGGAAAGATGCATGTTATACATGCCATTACATGTGATATATCATGTTCATGAAACGCATATGGATAATTTATACAAGTCTACACTAATAGATCTAACAGCTACATCAAACATGTAAAAATAGATACACACATCCATATCTAAACTCTGTCTATAAAGTAGACATAGATATAGAAATTATGTAAATTTATATAAAAATAGGACACATACATACACAGAAAAGGTAACTATAGGTGCCTATGTGGAAATCTACATAAACACGTCATCCGTATACACAGATGTGAGATGAGAGGGAGATATGAATAGACACACCCACAAATATGCAAAAGAGATGAACCTACTTACATAAGCATATTAAGTATCTATAAAAAGATATTATGCATGCATGCAAACAAGCGTGCGTATACAAAAGACATGTGTACGAAATATCTCTCCGTAGCTGGGAGTGTGTGTGTTATGTACAGAGAGACGTATCCCAGCAGACCGTCCCTCTCAGAAAAGTAGATACTGTCGCATAATGTACGTGACAGACGGACACACGAACAGCCGCCGGACTTGGGAGCCCAGGAGCAAAGCCGCCGTCCGCTTCGATGTCCACGTCACTGAGACGCGGTGGGGGGGGGGGGCGGCGAGGCTCGCAGGGGGTGCAAACTTCTGTTCTAAGACGAGGGAGGCCTGGGGGCCTGAGCGGCAAGGTGGGCACACTGTTCACCCCCCGGCGCTGTGTCGTAGGAGAACACACACGTCCTCCCCCCCAAAAGGAAATAAACACGTGGGGGGCCCTTCCCCCGTGCGCACGACCGCCAGCCCACCGAGCGGCGTCCTTCAAGTACCTGGCGACGTCCCGCGTCCCCCGTCCCTCCGTCAAGCGGGTGTTTTTAAAATGCTTACAGAGAAGCAATGTTTTAAAAAAGACCCTGCGTCCACTCTACCTCCGTGAAGCTGACACTTTTTAACTTTTCAAAGAGAAGATTTTTCTTTAAAAAAGCATATGCCGATGAGACCTCAACGAAGCTGACGTTTCTGGAAAAAAGATAAAGGGCAGCTGAGTTGATTCACGGGGGCACACGCTGGGGGCACCCAATCTAAACATGGGAGGGATGAACCTCGTGTCTCTGGGCGGCCGGGAGCTACTGGGGTGCACTTCGCACAGGTCCCCCCACCCAGGGCCAGCGAGGCCCCCAACGGCAAAGGAAAGAAAACAGGGACCCAGAGAACAAACATCGAAACCCAGAAAATAAGACAGGAATCCAGGACATAAAAGTGAAAATCCAGAAAAGCGAGATCGGAGCCCGGAAACTGACTCAGAGCCCAGAACAGAAATCAGAGGTGAGGCCACAAAGTTAGAATCCAGAAAATAAAAACCAGGACCCGGGCGATAAAACTCAGACTCCAGGGGCAAAAAAAAAAAAAAAAATCAACCAGAATCTAGACAATAAAAATCAAAACACAGAGCATGAATCGGAGTCCAGAAAATAAATGCACATCCAGACACAGAGTCGGAATCCAGACAGTGTTTAAAAAATCAGAACTCAGAATGTTAAAAAAAAAAAAAAAAAAGTCAGCACGCAGAAAATTAAAATCTGAACCCAGACCATAAAATCAGACGTCAGGAAATAAAATCAGCGTCCAGAGAAGCCCATCAGCACTCAGACGGCAGACTCTCAATGTCCACGCCTGGCGTGTGCCCCTTCCAGTCCGGGGTCCCATCCTCGGGTGACCCCGTCTCAGCGCCAGGGTGTGGGAGCAAGTGCCACTGGGCCAGACGGCCAACCATCCAGGGCACGCAGACCGGGGACGTGTCCCTGCCCAGCCTCAGGACGCTAGAGCAGATTACGGTTGTCTTTCTGTAAAGATCTGCTTGCTTTGTTTCCAGAGAGAAAGGAGGGAAGGGAGAAAGAGAGGGAGAGAAACACCCGTGTGAGAGAGAAACAGCTGGCTGGCGTTCTCCCGAAGGCGTCCCGACGGAGGCTCGAACCCAGAACCCAGGCTTGGGCCCTGACCGGGAATCGAACCGGCGACCTTTCGCTTTGCAGGGCCACAGCCCCACCCGCTGAGCCACACTGGCCAGGGCTACAAGAGCCTTTTAATATCTGTCTTTCCTCAACGCCCATCTTGACGGAGTCTTTGGAGAAACCAAAAAAAAAAAAAAAAAACAAGACATTCTCCCCACCTGGAAATCACTATGATCTCTTGTTAATTCTCAGCGAAATTACCGAGACCCTCCTCCCTCTCTCTAAATTGCACGGAGCCTCATATTGTGGGAAATTGCCCGAGAAACTCAGATTTTTCTCGGCCGGCCCACATTCCAGAGCACCTCGCCAAGTCCCAAACTCACCCCGCTCTGCCTGTGGAATGTCAGGCCCTTGGGGGATTCCCAGAATAAATGCAAGCTTTTCGTTTTTTTTTTCTTCATGGTGTGATTATGCTGGACTCAACGTCTGAATTTATCATAAGCAAAGAAAGTCCAACCTTTTGGGACTTTCTTGGGGAGACTTGGAAGGGTTCGTGTTTCTCGCGTTGTTGAAAATGGCCCTCTTTCCTTTGGGGACGCAGATGGACGGGGTGGGGCGTACGAGAGAGACAAGGTGACGTGACCCTTCATTTCTGCAGGTCTCTGCCAAGCCCCGGCCAGGGACAACGAGGAATTCTTTCCGCTGGACGGAGCCCGGGGCCCGAGAGGCACAGCCTTTGCCATTTGGAAAGGATCCATTTCGCAGGGCCGGATGCGCAGAGAGACGCCTGGCCCGCGGCCAGGGGGAGGCGCTCTGCCTCGGCTCAGAAGCCGCCGTGGGGTCTCGGCGTGCGGACGCGGACCTGCGCGGGAGCTGGCCTTTCGCTTCCAGAGTGCAAATCCAGGCTGTGCTTGGGAACGTCCATGACACAAAACAGACCCCCGCGTGGCGGGGAGGAGCCGCTCTGTCGTTGGGCGGTGGGTGGCGTTCCCGCATCCCAGCTTGGGGCGGACCTGAACTTGGCCCCCGGGGTCGAGGATTCCTCCTGTGCGCGCTGGCAGACGGAGCGCCTCCCTCCCTTGGCAGGCTGACACATTCTTCAGGACCCACGTCACATCCTTCCCTAATTCCTGCTTGCCTGGGAGCTCTCTGCTCTCTGCGCTGAAAACCGCTCTCTGATGCTCAGTCTGAGGCATGCCAGGATTTGGGTGTTGCTTTGTTTTGGGGTGGGGTTGGTTTTTGGGGGGTTTTTTTGCATTTATTGTGTGTTCTGTTGGTGGTTTCACTCTTTGAAAGGTCTCCCAAGCGTAGCGTGAATCTCCGCCTGGCGTTCTGTTGCGCTAAGAGTCTGTGGCGTGCCTTACGGAGAAAATGCGGGTGTCGGATGCACTTTGGTCACACGCGAGTTATAGAGCTGACGGGTCTCAGTTCCACGCTGATGAATCCACCATGAACACCCAACGAGGGGTTTTTAAGGAGAAACAGACGTACAACGAGATTAGCTTCCGAGCAGTGGACGAAAACGTGAGCAGGCACTCACGGGAACCGAACCCTGTGTTCCCACAGAAGCAAAGAAGCAAGGGGCCCGCACGCACAAATTCATGGTTCATGGAGAATTATAGATCGCATCCACCACGAATCATGACCATCGACGGCACTCTGTGAATATTGACCAAAAAGAACTCATGACGCCATTGTCTCAAAGGAGAAGGGAATAAAAAATAGATCCTAAAGACGAAGAAAAAAACTGTGGTCACCGTCACCGGCTCAACTCACCGGGAGTATAAAACAATTATTAACACGTACGCGCCTACTAACAGTAATGCAAAACCTAGAGAGCCAACACCGGCCGCAATGAAGTTAAACAAATCCACTATTTTTTTCCCAGACGCTTGAACTGACTTTGTTAGTAGAAAGTACGACAAGCGTGTGCCCGCCCAGGACGGGTGTGAGATTTTAACTGTGTGCGGATCGCCCGCTCTGACTAGTATTTGCCTAGTGAGTAGACGTGCAAACGCCAGAGGTTGCAATCACGTCGCGTCCGTTTTCTGCCTTGGGGGCTACGAGGCTGGAAATCAATAAGAGACAGACGGCAATAAAACCCGGGAGTCGCAGGCAAACTCAGACCGGGCCCTGGAAAGTATTTGGAGCTGACGGGTCCTCAAAACACGGCCTGTGAAAACGTGCCCAAAGTTCTGTAGGGAATTTATAGCTTCAGATGCTTCTCTGAAAACGGGAAATGGCTGCAAATTGGGAACACGCCGCGAGATATCAGACGAGTAATTAAAGCTGAAGAAATACCACAAATTGATCCATTAAATAAAGAAAAGAGCAGAGAGAAAACTCAGAGCCAAACTTGGCGCGTGCGCCTCACAAAAATGATAAACCCCCGGCGGGATTTCTCCAGAAAAAAATAAAAGATGAGAAGAAACACTAACTAGCAATGTCAGGAGAGGAATACGGGGTCTGCCTGTGACTTTTATCTATAAAATAAGGATGTTAAAAACGACTTTATGCCAACATTTAAAACATACATAAAATGATGAAGTCCTTAGGAATATAAACACAGACACATTTATTGTATAATTTCAATTTTTCCCATAGGGAAATCGCCGGGTCCATCTATCTGTCTTGGCTGATAAAATTGAACAAACACGTCAGAAATAATGCCAACCTTGTAGAAACTTCCGGAATCTTCAACAACGCAGAATCCTCCACAAACTCATGTTTCTTTTTTTACAAGGCCAAACCTCAGCAAAGAATTACTAAAACACAAAACTGCAGATCCATCTCATGTACGAGGAGACGTGAAATCTTTAAGACGAACTATTAGTACAATTTTTCTTTAAACGATAATAAAGAAAGAAGGAGCCGCGTTGATTCCAACCTCTGTAGAAAGAAGGAGGACGAGGCGCAGGGTCCTTCTGAGCCACCCGCCCCTCAGCTTTTGAAACAACCATTTTCAGGAAACTCGAGATTTATCTCCGACTGAAAGCAGAACCGCGCTGCTCGGCTCTTTGCCTCCAAAGAGCTGCCCCAAGACATCCACGGCACGAGATGCTGAGGTCGTAGGAACGGAATGGCCACGAGCATCTCCTGGGGGACGGTCCTCGGAGGCTACGCGCCTGGAGTAAAGAGTGTGTATCCTTCGTGTCATGGGTGGCCAGGGAGCCACCAAACGTGGACACCATCATGTACGTGCTGAGCAGCCATAGACAGCCTTTCCCGGTCACTGGGGAGGTGGACCTGACCCCTAGAAAATCATCGTCAACTGTGGTTCATCAACCGTAGTTCATCAACCGTGGTTCGTCAACCGTGGTTTGTCAACTGTGGTTCATCAACCGTGATTTATCAACTGTGGTTCGTCAACCGTGGTTTGTCAACCGTGGTTCATCAACCGTGGTTCATCAACTGTGGTTCATCAACCGTGGTTCATCAAACGTGGTTCGTCAAACGTGGTTCATCAACCGTGGTTCATCAACCATGGTTCATCAACCGTGGTTTGTCAACCGTGGTTCATCAACTGTGGTTTGTCAACCGTGGTTCATCAACCATGGTTCGTCAACCGTGGTTTGTGAACCGCCTCCTCACCCACAGCGTGACGGGAGAGCCCGGCACACATCCCAGAGTCTGAAAAGCCGGCTGCATTTCTAAGTGCCCTTCGAGCTTTGCCACAAGGCCAGAGGAGGGGGCAGAAGCCAGCGGCCCCCGGGCACTTCCGCCACGGGTGGATGGCTCTCAGCATCCTCTCTGGACTGGGGCCACTCTGCTCATTTCGAATCCAAACCGTGGGGAGATGGGTGGGGGAGGGGACAGCCGGGCCGGGGGGCACGCTTACAGGAATCCGATAAAAGGAGGTCATCGCGGTGGTTCGCGTAAGGAGAGATACAGTTATAGACACACGGGGGTTTAGGGGTGCCGATGCCCCCCCCGAGTCACGAATGCACACATAACTTCTGCCTCTCCCAAAAGGTCACCGATGCTCCCCTGCGGAAGGAAGCCTGACCTTGTGGTCAGTGAACACGTTACTGGCACGTGACACGGCTCAGACAAGGCGTTCTTGCCGTACAGGGAGCTGGAGAAAGACCCCATTATCTACAAATCGAGAAAGAGAGGACGAGGACAGTATTCTCTCCTGGTTTTGTCCGTGTTTCCCGGCACGGGCCGCCGAGGAACCCGCAGGCCGTTTGCCGCCCTGCAACTGGTTCCGTCTCTAATGCATTAACTGTCCCCACAGCCGGGGCTTCTCGGGGGGACTGGCAGATTGCGGGCCCCACCCCCGTGTCCCGCAGGAGGCCACGCACCCGCACGACGGGGCGACTTTCACCCTGGACACTCTGCAGAGGCAATCAATCACGCGGCCCAAGTCACACAACACGTGGGCTCCTGTGGGCAAAGCAGAGGAAGCCCCTGAGGGAGAATAATCAGGTCCTTGCCCCCCTCCCCTCCGCATGTTGCCCCTGGGGTGCTCCTGCCCGTGGTGGGGACTCCCGTGGACGTGGGCCCGCAGCCCACAGGAGATCACCCAGGGGTCCTTCTATTTCCCTCCTTTCCAAGCGGGGCAAGAGCAACTGCTTGGAAGCACCCTAGGTCCCCCGGAGATTAAAACATCTCTCTGCCTGCAGACCGAGCAGGACAAGAGCCTATGTGACGGTGGCGGCGGGCAGCATCCTGTGCGTGGGCCGCGGCCGGCTTCGGGGCGCCTGACGCGATCGCACAGCACTGGAAAATAATCACTGAGCCCCTCCGTCTCCATCGGGGGGCTAATAAACCGTCCCGGGCCGGCTACGGGCTGATTAATCCACTCTTCCACGGGGCGGGGGGCGGCGGCGGAAAGGAAAAAATTTCCACAGGAAAACCGGGCGGCCGCGCTCGGCGCACGCGGCGTCGGGTGAGAAAGGGCACTAATTAAATGTCAGGCTTGACAGATTAAAATTATGAAATTTAAAATCGCCGCGGATCTCTTTGTCATTGTCAAATTAGAAGTCAGGGCGGCGAGGCGCCGGGAAAGGACCGGGTAATGGATTGAATCCAGATCAGGCTGGAGTGGATGGAGATCGGGCGGAAGGGGTGGGGGGGGCGCGGGAGGCGGGTTGTTGTTTGGGGGGGGGGGCGGCGAATTCCATCTCAGGCTCCGGCCCGGCCTGCGCGCAGCCAGGCGCCTCCGCAGATGCTGCACCTGTGCCGTGGCGCACGGCGGGGCGGGGAGGGGGCCACGGGGCCGACAGGCTATAGGAGCCACACTGGGGCAGGTGACACGCACCTGCACGCTGTGTGCGTCTGCGGCAGGGAGGGGGCACCCCGTCCCTGTGCGGTTGGAACAGGGGGCTCTGTGGGATGGACTGACGGCCGTCCGAGGGGAGGGGACTTGGGGGGACTGGGGGAAAGAAGGGACAGGAAGCAGGCAAATGACCCACGGACGCGGACGGCAGTGAGGTGGACACCCAGGGACGGGGGGCAGGGCTGGGGGGGAGGCAGGTAAAGAGGGGAGACGGGGGTAAAAGAGACTTTTCATGCCGTGTCTTCGGCACCACGAACCTTGGAATGGGCCACGAAGGGGCCACGAAAGCCCTTCCATGGCTACTGAGAACATCGAATGCCAGCTGGAGTGCACAAAAAATTTTCAAAAATGAAAACATTCTGCCCTGGCCGGGTGACTCGGATGCAGCATCACCCCACTACCGCAAAAGGTCGCCGGTTCGATTCCCGGTCCGGGCACGTGCCTCGGTTGTACGTCCATCCTGGTCGGGGGGCGTACGTACGGGAGGCAACCCATCGATGTTTCTCTCCCTCTCTCTCTCCTTCTGTCTCTCTCTAAAATCACTAAACGTACCCTCGCATGAGGATTAAAAATAAGGAATAGAAACCAAAAAGCGTCCAGACGCATTAAAAATATAAGAAGGGGGCGGGCCGAGCCCGCACGCGGCGGCATCGGCCCTGAGCGGTGGTGGACTCGGGGACTCGCCCGCGTCCCGGGGGCCGTCCGTGCTGTGGGATCGGGGAGCCCCGCGGGGGCAGCTGAGCTGGGGGGGGGCGGCGACCATCGTAAGGTCCAGCCCGAGTGACCGATAACCTGCCCGTCTCAGCCTAAGCCCCCGAAGCTGCCCCTCACAGTGCGGGCAGGCGACCTCCCATTTCCACCCGTGTCTGCAGGGGGACCGACCCCCGCCAGCCGCACGCGTGCAGAGATCGTGGCGGATTCATCAGCCGCCAGAACGGATGAGACGGGACGCCTTTCGACTGTGTTCTGTCTCCCGACTCTCTCTCTCTGTGGAAGCGCTTTCAGGAGAAGGGCTGAGAGATGCCGAGTGGGCCGGTCCCGGTCCCGTGGCAGCGTGGCAGGGAGCCGGGGGACACCGTGCCAGGGTTCAGGACACCGGCAGGGACCCAGCGGCCTCCCAGTGGGGAGGTGGCTGTGCAGAAAGGCGGCCGGCACGGACGTGGCCGCCAGAGCTCTGAACGCCGTTACCTGTGGAGGGCGGAGGCCGGAGATGTCCATCCTCTGATGCGTCACATTCCTGTGGAATCATCCAGCTTCCCATTGTCATGCACACGTGTCTCCCTGCCCCCCTCCCGCAGGCCCTGACCACCACGGCCCCCTCTCTGGCCTGCGGATCGGCCTGCTCGGGGTGTTTCCCACACATGGAATCCACTCCCCGGGACCATGGGTGTCCGGCGTCTCTCACGGAGCCTCCTGGGTTCGAGGTCTGTCCACGTTGCAAGCTGAGTCGGAGCCTCGCTCCTGTTCCTGGCTGCGTAATATTCCACGGTGTGCCTGGATGGACCATGCTGTGTTGAGGACGCAGACTTGCAGCCAGTCCACAGGCCCAGCCTGCCCAGGGGGGACCTTCCCCCGCCCGTCCCACAGATGCGCTGACGGTTGATCAGCAGGCGGAGAGACACGTGGTCCCCCAAACGGCAGGCCCGGGGCGCCGTGTGGAAGTAGAGAAACCCTGCGAACTCCTGACAAAGCCCCCATTCGTGCCCAAGGCCCCCAGCTGTATCACGTTCCCAAAGCTTCCATGATAACGACCCAGAAACCGGTGGCTGGAACCCCACAAATGCACACCCTCACCCGTCCCACGTCGGAGGTCCGAGGGCGGGCAGCTCGGTCCCCGCCGGGCTCATGGGCACTGTGTTTACTCGCACGCATCCCGGGAAGGACCCCAGTCTCACCTGCAATCACTGCTTCAGTCAGCCAGCAAGCCTCCCGCTCACTTGGTCCCTCATTCGAACCCTTTACAAAGCCAAGGGCAGCCCGCGTGCACCACAGGAGACCACAGGTGCACGGACACCTCAGTTCCGAGGACGCGGGGGAGGCCCGGCCAGCTGCCCGCCGCGCGCATGAGCCATGAGGTGCCTCACGAGCCCTTGGAACTGTCCCGCCTCCCGGGCTACCGCATGCGCGTGCCTTCGCCTCTCCTGCAAGGGGGACGCGCTTTTGAGCTTGGGTGCTGGGCCTGGGGAACGGCAGCGGGGAGACAGACCCCAAAACCAAGAGCCGGGCACGGTCAGGGCCTTGAAGATGCGTCAGGCTGTGATTCTGCTGAAATCTTCGGAGAGCTCAGGGGGCACCTTTACAAACTGGAACAGGCCAGGAACCGCATTCTCCCTGAAATCCTGGCCTCCTGCACGGCGGCGGCGGCGGCGTGTCAGGGGCACCAGGGAAGCTCACACACACTCAGCTCCCAGCTACAACGTAGACAAAGAACGTCGGCGGCAACCGTATCCACTTCAGGATACATCGCGTCTCCGCCACCAAGAGATTCCCACTCCTGCGTCACCCTCGCCGCGGGGACCCACGGGTGACCGCCTGCCCCGTCCGTCCCCCCACCACCCCGTTCGGGGTGCCGGCCCCTCCGCGGTTCACAGCCCCAGCAAAAACAAGGTCTCAGTTTATTACAAGCGGGTCAGGTCGGGCGGCAGCTTGCAATAAAGAAATTAGCAAACCAGAAGCCGCCGTTCCGCGGAAACCCCCCCCACACGAAGACGATGTAAAGTGACAAGATCCAATTAAATTTAATTACCCGCGCTGTATTTTCATTTTAACTGACACGTTTTATTAAGGCTCCGCCTGCCCGAGCACCGGCAAGCCCGACCAAATTGCATTGCCGTAACGCAGTTATTTTATGCAAAATTCCGAGGATCTAATTTTGCGAAACGAAATTAGACGCGGGGCGGGGCGGGGTGGGGGGGAGGCCGGCCAGGGGAGTTTCTTTGTTCGGGGCCCCGGACGCGGCGTCGGCTGGAAGCGGCGTGATCTTTATCGCCGGGAGCCTCGTGGCCCCCAGCCGCCCTGGCCCGCGAGCCCGCCGACGATCCATTCTGGCAGCCCCGTGCGCCCAGGCGGGCGGGCGGACAAGCAGGACCCGCCTGCCACGCGTTTCTGGAACCTTCTGTTCCCTCCGATGAAACCCAGGGGTTGATTGGCAGCTCCGTCACACAGCGCGCTCCATCAGCACTTCCACATAACTTCCCACCGGTTTCCTGGCCACGCTGGGCACGCGGCAAGCGGGCGGGGACGTGGCCGTCGAAGGGAGCGGACGTTGGGGCTGGCGGACGGGCTTTCCTGAGCTTGGCACGGAGGTTGTGCTGGGAACGAAGAAGGGACACACTAGCCAGGGCCGAGGGGCCGCCGCCGCCGCCACGCCGGCGTGGCCCGGTGTCTCCATCAGCCCCTGGTGGCCCGTCGCACGCACGGGGGTGACCTCCCTGCTCACCTGTGGGGACAGAGCTGCGGCCACTCGGGGAGGGGCCGCCGACCTCCCCCACCCAGGCTGCAAGCAACGGGAGCTTCCGGACCCCATCCAGGCACGTCCGAGCGTGTGGCGGGACGCTTGTCGCCAGGCGTCCATGAGCCGCCTGGACAGCAGCTGCGACGCCGTTTTGCCTCGAAAAACACCTGCCGGGGGAGCTTCCCGGGCAGTCGTGACGAATGACCCCAGACCCATCGAAAAGGACCTGCGCACCCCGGCGCTCACAGCGCACATGCCCCAGCAGCCGAGGGCTGGAAGCAACCCGGGTGCCCGTCCGTCTGTGAGCGGATCAAAACCCGGCGCTGCATTTCCACCGTGGAATACTATGCAGCAGAGACAAAGGAGGAGCTCCGACCCTGGGTGACAATATTAGAGTCTTTTTTATTTTTCTTTGTTTGACGAGTTTGGTGGTTCCCAGAGGGCAGGGCCGGGGCGACCGGGCCCAACCCCCAGAGTGCGGTATCCAGCTGGTGCTCAATAAATGCACGAGCACCCACCTCCCAGGGGCCACACGTGCGTCCTTCACGCCTGTCTCTCCAGACTCCGCGGACTTTGGGTTTTCTCCGCAGCGGCAGCCTGGACACGACACAAAGCCGGTCTCCTCGTTCCATCTGGGGTCTGCCAGGGGTGCCCCGCCTTCCGGAACGTTCCCAGCGGCTCGTCTCTCGGCCCTGCCCAGAGGATTAGCAAGATTTTGCTCCTAAAGGTCTCTGTCCCCTTTCTACGAATGTTCCAGAAAATAGTGACCTACCAGTCAGGCCCGACCGCAACCCCGTGGTGGTGTCCACCTCTCCGGGGTCCTCCGGGCCGGGGGTGCGGGGAGTGAAGCTAAACTCACCCCAGGGCTGGCCCCGAGCAGCCCGGGGCCCACGCCCGTACCGACGGCCTCCCTCCCCGGTGCTCACAGGCGCTCAGCGCCCGCCCCGCGCGGCCCTGATGGATGCGCGGCCGAGGAAGCGGCCCTGCCCTCCCCTCGCCGGCCTCCCCGTGCACCGCCCGCTCTTGCGGATGATCTCTGGATTCCCATTTCAATAAAATAAATGGGCCTCCCTTCAGATAATGGCGCTGTTCAATATTTATGAAGTGCCTCTTTAGAATAAATTCAGAAATTCCGGATTAATCATTACAACCGTTACGCGCCGAGGGGGGCATAAATAACCGACGGAAACGCCACACATCCCTTTTGCTTTTTTTTTTTTTTCCTTTTTCCAAACGCGGTAATGAAAGCCCGCGGAGGACCCAATTCCGCTCCGGAGGAATTCATCGTCCCCGGCGGGATTTACTGCGAGTCCGGAGAGGCTTGCTCCGCAGCCGCGGCCCCGCATCGAGGAGCGGGGATAACAGCCTCCCCGCGGGGACGGGAATAAGTGCCTTTTTATTTCGGGCACTTGGGCCTGGGCTGGTGGCCGCGTCCCTCCCGTCTCTGCCTCCGTGTCCACGCGGCTTCTCCTCCGTGTCTGCGTCTCCTCTTCTGTCTGTTCTCAGGACACGGTCATTGGACGCAGGGCCCCCCTGACCCAGGACGACCTCCCCTCAGATCCTTCCCTCGTCCCGTCTGCAAAGCCCCTGTTTCTACGTGCGGTCTCCTGCCCCGGGCGCGGGGACACGGGCCCCCTTATGTGCTCATTTTGCGGGGACACAGGGAGCCGGGCCCTGGGTCGCCTCTGCTTGCATTGCTGCCTGGGTGCCTCTCTCAGGGTTTGGCAGCTCCGCGGGGCTAAGGCATGCCTCGCTCCCGGGACCCGACACCGTCTGTGCCGGGATTGCGTGAGCCGTGACACGCCTGCCAACGCCGTCAGACACACATGCACGCTACACGCACACCAGTCCTCAGACTTGGCACGCTTTACTTCTAGGTTTTCCAGCAACAGAACCCATGAGCCCTGCACGTCGCCCCCATCAGGGTAAGCCCACGTCCCGGCTGTCTCTCAGCTGGGCGCCCCAGGATGCGGGTCACGCGGGACACTCAGATGTGACACTGTCCTGCGTCTCTGCGCCCGGGGTCCAGCCTCCTGACCAGAGGCGTGCAGGGGGTCTCGGCCACGTTTGAAACGAGACCTCTGCAGGTCCACCCCGTGGAGATTCCACGTGAGGTGCAGGCAGGCACCTGCAGCCTGGGGCCCCGTGCAGCGAGGGAGGGGACCTCCCCAAAGCCCGCATGGCTGTGGTCCGCAGCTCCCTGGCTGTCACCTGGGGGGCCTGTGGGACCTCGTGGGGGGACCTTCGGGTACGGGGAAGCAGCCGATGTCGGGGCTGGCCACGGACTCAGGTGGGCCACATGGATGGCCAACCTCGTTTATGGGACGAAGCCTCAATAAACACGGTGGCCACCAAGTCTCGGGGGTCGCCGGGCAGCCACGCCCTGGGCATCGCTGTGAGGACAGCCACCCCGCCCTCGTCCCCTGGGACAGGACGCCAGACGCCGCTCACTCGGACTGCCCTGGACGGTGCTGTGGGTCCCTCCTCCCTCCGTCTCTGTCCTGTCTCTGTCCTCCCGTCCCTTCCCCTGCCACACACACCACAGCTTCCCGTGAATCCCGAGTCCTTCAGCAACGGGTCAGCCACCCCGGCGCATTCGTGGGCCCGTCCGGCACGCCTGAGCCGGACGCAAGCAGACGCGACCCCGAGAGGGAACAATCCGGTGTGCAGGGCAAGATTCCACACCCAGCCTTGGCCGGGTAGCTCAGCCATCCCGATAGGTCAGAGACTCAAGTCACCTGCATCTGGGGACAGAGCGCCCAAGGCAAGAGGGGGGACTCCGAGGGGCCACCGCCTCAGCTGCACCCGCAAAACAGGGCTGAAGCTGGGCCACGGCTGCAGTACTCGGACCTCACGGGCACCTCTGCCCTGGCCAGCAGGGCGGCGGGAAATTGGGAAGATGCAGCCAGCGGAGGGGGAGGAGGCCCGGGGACTCGGACCATGGGGTACGGCAGAGCCCCCCGGAATCTGCCACTAAGGAAGACCTGCTGGCCCCTACCCGTGCAACCCCAATAAGGCCGCACGCCCCTGCGACCGACAGGCTGCTGAGGGAAGGACGCTGTCCGAGGAACGTGCCCTGGCCCCTCCGCTGTCTCCTCGGTGGCCCGGGTCGCGGGAGGGCTTCAGTTCCCACACTGGGGTTTGCGTGGACACGTGGATAAGTCTCCAGACACCGCGTCCCCAGGCCCCGGGACAGCCACCTGCCCACGCCGGGGAGGGCCCCCCGCAATGGCCCAGAGCAAAAGCTCAGAGCCGCCTCCGTTCGCTGTGGGACGGCTTTCTCACTCAGCCGTGTGCGTGCCTGCCCGTGCATCTGTGTGTGGACACATGTCTGAGTGTGCATAAACGTGTGTGCATGTATGTATGGGGTACATGTGTGTACATGTATGTATAGGTGTGATTGTGTGTGTCACTATGAACTTGTGGGTGCGTGCATGATCGAGTGCATGTGTGTGCCCATGTGGGCACATGTGTGCGTGTGCGTGGTTGTGTGTACATGTGTTATGTGTGCTTATATAAATCAGTGTGTGCGTGCCTGTGTGGATGTGCATATATAATTGTGTGTGTGCACGTGTGTGTGATTGCATGTATAAGGGCGTGGGTGCATGCGTACGCATGTTAGCATGCATGTGAATGCGTGTGTGAACCCGCAACACGAAAGCCACCTCCGCCCCCCACCCCAGCCAGGACTGGCGGCCACTGTGCATTGCCCGGCGAGGGCAGGCCCCAGGGAGGGACGGTCCCCAGACGCCGGCCTCGCTGGCCCTCCCTGCAATGACCGACGTCCGAGCTGCATCGGGTGCCCTTCCCCACCCTCCCGCGTAGGGGTCACAGGCTTGGGGGGCTCAGAGGCTGGATGGGGACCCCGTCTCCCCATCTTCCCTGCCGACTTAGACGGAAAAGCAACAGGCGGAATGAGCCGACACCCACTTTCCTGCACGAACCCCAAACCGGAGCCTCACCGAGCCCCAGGGAGAAGGCGGCAGAGGCCTGAGCGCCCTGCGCGGGTGCGCTTCCCAATCCAGGACAGATCCTCATCGCCATGTATGCTGATGGGGACGGGAGAGGCTCCCAGGGGGCCCTGGGCAGGCGCCCCAGAACCCGCTGTGCCCCCCCAGGTGTGCCGTCCAGCAGGAAACCGCCCCGAAGCAGCCCACAGACCCCCCCACGTCAACGCCGCCCGTTGACTTCAGACACGAGGTGCCCGGCCAGCACCAGAGCAAACGTTCAAACCTTGGGCGTGGGGGGCGTCCTCCCCGTGGGGGGCGTCCTCCCCGTGGCGGGGACCCCCGGCCCCCCGCCCCAGGCCCCGGGCCCCAGCTCCCCGGGCCCAATTAATTTCCACGTCCTCCCCAAATTCAATCAGAGGGGGACCCCGCGGAACCCGCCAAGCACCCCACGGCCTGTCTTGACAAATTGCCGTGCTTAGCGCGTGGACCCGAGCGGGGTGTTGAGTCTCGTTAATTTTCCCACTAATTCTCAATTACGGTCAAATGAAGCCATAAATCACGGGGACAGCCGATCGATGCAAACGTGGTTTCCGGGGTGATTGGCAGCCTCCCCCCAGGGCTGCGGTAAGTTGGTTTAAGGTGGCCGCCTCTCCGAGGGGGTGGGGCGGGGTGGCAGATGGGGCTGCCCGCCGCGTCCCCGGGACCCCCGGCCGGCCTGGGGGGGGTGGCCACCGCCCGGGGGGACGGGCGGACACGGCCCCCTGGCAAGCCCGTCCGACATCCCATCCTTCTGCTTTCCATACCTGCGGTGCCCAATGAGAAACAAATTGCATTTCGCTGCACTCTCTCTCCAGAAACCGTTTAAATTTTTCATGGAAACTAAATTCTCCCCAGACCAACCGCCACCCCAGCCCCCCTCGGCGGCGGCGGCAATATACCACGGCACCGGGGACAGAAATAAATGTGTGTCACTGCGTGTCCGCCTTTCTCTCTAATGTCATTCAGCGCGGCCGATAAATGAGGTGCCCGCAGAATACAATGACGTGCGGACAGGCGGGCCGGGGGGGGGGGGCGGGGGAGGGGGACGCGGCGCTCCCCCACCCCCCACACTCGGGGGCACCTGGTCCGGTCCCTGTTATTAATCTGCAGGCGGCGTTTACATTCATGAGGCCAAGATTGAAATGTAAATGAGGCAGGGGGCCTGTCAGCACGGCGGCCGCATGTGTGTCCCGGGTGGGCGCAAAGGGGGGTGGACCCCGGTGTTGAGCCCCCCCCCCGGCGTCCATCCGCGGGCCAGGGTGGGATCACACAGTCCCGGCGGGGGAGCAGGTGGCGGCGGGAGGGGCGGGACACTCCGCTACCTGTTGTCCAGAGGAGATCAGGTGGCCGCGCTGTCTCCCCGTGGCCCCCGGCGGCCAACCGTGCCTGCTTCTGTCCCTCGTCTGCTCCGCTGACCTCCCTCTGGCGTCCCCCGCCCCCACCGGGCCCGGCGTGGGTGCTGCTAAACGCGGACGCCCAGGCCTCACACCCGTGTCTCTCCTCGTGACCCCAAAGCCCCCGGGAGCCGGGCTCGCTCACGAACGGCTTTCTGCGTTCGGCAGACAAAAGGGCCGCGCCGCCGGCTCCGTCCCGAGGGCCCGGGGAGGACGGGTGGGCCGCCCGTGCCTGGCTCCTGCTGAGGGACGGGCCCGAGCTCCGCCAGCGCCCGTCACTGGGCCGACATGTCCCCCGAGAGGTCAGCGCCAGCCGTCCAAGGCCGCAGAGGCCGCTGGGTTGTACCCCAGGAGTCCCGTGGGTTTGGGGGAGGCAGGGGCCGGACACGTCCTTCTGGGGAGGGGAGGGGCCGTTGTGCGGCTCAGACAGACCCTGAGGACCCCCCCCCACCGACAGAGCCGCAGGCGTCCACGGCAGGCACACGCACTTACACTCACACACTCACTCACACACACACGGGGCAAGGCGCCGGCTCCTGTTCCCTTCCCGGCAGAGTCTGACAAGCCCACTGCCACGGGGGAAACTGAGGCGCGGGGCCTCCAGGCACACGGCTGCATCGCTCAGCTGGTCCTGGGCCGCAGAGCCCACCGCGGACATTACCATTCCCTCCCGCTGCCGGACGCTCTCTGGGTGTGGACCGACGCCGCAGGGTGGCGTGCGTCCACCCTTGCAGGGCCGCCCGGAGCAGACCCATGGCCCTGCGACCCTCTGGGCTCCCCGAGGCATCCCTCCCCCCAGTCCTGCGACCTCCGATCTTGGCACCGTGACCAGAGATGTGTCTTCTGCAGAGAACCCCCCGCGTGGCCGGGAATTCGGGACCTCTGATTGCTAATGCGAACACACAGTAAAGGGAATTTGGGGACCCCGCAGTGAGGATCTGTGGGGTTCTCTGGGGCTCGGAAAGACTCATGTGCCCGTAAACCCCACTGGCGTTGGTGGATGAGCTAATAAATAAAATGAGCTGCACGGCAGACCGTGGAATAGTACGCAGCCATGAACAAGAGCGACGGTCTGACCCAGGCTGCCGTGTGGACGGACCTCGAACACAGGAGGCTCCGGGAGAGACACCAGAGGCACCGAGTCAGACATGGTGTGATTGAGTGTAGCAGGTTCCTAAACAAGGGACATCCAAAGACACGCCTATACACCGTACATGTAATACACACACACGCATAGATCCTAAAAATGAAAGCATTTTGTAAAAGACTGCACTTATTTATTTTTAGAGAGAGGGGAAGGGAGGGAGAGAGAGAGGGAGAGAAACATCCATGGGTGGCTGCCTCTTTTGCGCCCCCTACTGGAGACCTGGCCCGCAACCCAGGCACGTGCCCTGACTGGGAATCGAACCCGCGACCTTTCGGTCCCCAGGCCAGCGCTCAATCCGCTGAGCCACACCTGCCAGGGCCAATGCACGTGTTTTGTAAATTAAAAGAAGAAAGCTTGTCACCCCCACTCATCGATGCCCGCCGCCAGGCCCCCACGGAGGCTACCAGACTCCAGACAAGGACGCGACGGCCTGCTTCGCGGGGAAGGAGGGGACGTCCGAGAAGGGGCGCGTGGCTTCGGCGCGGGCACCCCATCTTCGATCCCGACTCAGGAGCCCCTGCACGAAGCCACGGGGTCGACCCGTCTGCCCCCATTCTGGGGCCCGGTGGGTGCTGGCCGGCAGGGAGGCCCCCAACCGTACCGCCCCCCCCAGAAGCCGGCCCTTCTCTCTCTGCTCCCCCCAGGCCATCGGCTGGCTTCCCTCTCTCTGCGTGTCCAAGTAGCTGCTTAATTGCTCATCAAATGGATAGTTATTGTATCATAAAATCCGCCACGCTGGCACCCGATGATCTATCACAACGGCTTATGCTAATCGGCCGCTTAATAGCCCGATGCTCCCCCTTAAGAGCACGCAGCCCCAGCGGCCCTGCGCGTGGACGGGGGCGCCTTTCCTAAGCCGGGGTGCCCGCCGCGCCCCGGCCAGCCCTGTAAATCACCAGCGGCACTCCGCAGAGCAGAGAAACACTCTGCTAAATTATTTACACATGAAGCCAAACAGCAGCGCCGAGGCGGATCATTAGTTCACAGCTAATTGTTTTATGGATCCGTGATTTATCACCCGGCCGGGAGCCGCGGGGGGCTGGGTGTCCCCTCCGTCGCGCCGTGGGTCCCCCGCGCGGCAGCCGGCGGCACGGACCGCGGGCGGACGTCCGTCCGGGGGGCCGGCTCTGCGTTCGTTTCCGCGTGAACACGCAGCGTCTGCCTCACACACGTGCAAGGCTTCGCACACGTGTGGCTCAGAATTACTCATACATCCTCAGTCATCCCATGCATCATGCCCACGTGCTGCAAACCGTTGCTTTCCTTGTGTGTTTTTGAAACGCCAGCAACGCTAAGTTTGACCCCTCCACGCGGCCCTGGCTGGGTGGCTCGGTGGGTTGGAGTGTCCTCTCACACAGCGAAAGGTTTCAGGTTCGATCCCCGGTCCGGGCGTGTACAGGAGGCAACTGACGGATGTTCCCCCGTCTCTCTCTCTCTCTCTCTCTGTAACATCAGTAAACGTATCCTCAGGTGAGGCCTTCTTTTTAAAGCCACAGAGCTGTACGCACTTCGTGGGGATCCCAGATCGGATGCGGTCGGATGGACCTCACCCTGCGCCTTCCCCCCGACTGCCTCCCTCACCTTGCCGACCCCAAACGAGGAGTGAAAATCTCAGCCAAAGCCCGTCCTGCCTCCTTTCCCCAAAATGAAACTTGCAGGGGCGTGGCCGCCTCCAAGGTCCCCGATTCATTCCACGGCAGACAGAGGGGCCCTCATTGTGGGATTCGGGGAGCGGCTGGACGTGCACACGCAGAGCCAGACAGCACAGGGGACACCCCGGCCCCGGGAGACTTCGGGGGGGGGGATCTGCGGCACCACAGGGTGTGCGGTCCCCGCTTCCTGCAGGAGCGGGTGCTCAGCCGGGTCTCCGTTCCCAGCGGCGAGGTCGGCACGGCCCGTGACACCTCGTTACCACGGTCCTCCTTGACGCTGAGTCACGGCTCCCCTCTGCCCGGGCTCATTTACGTGTGCAAGTTTGTCGTCGGCGCGCGGACGGGAAGACACAGCGCAGACTGGGTCTCCTGGAAGAAGAAACAGTATCCCAGGTCTGCCCCGAGGGGGCCGGCCATGGAACGTGAAGAATAGAGACACTTACTCAAGAAGATACGAGCAACATCGTCCACACGGCAAGGACGCCTCGGTCCCCTTCCCAGGAGGCACCTGGGGACCTGCCCCCGCTCTCCCAATCGCCATGAGCCGCCCCATCGTATTTTCCTGAATCTCATTGATCCATTTATCACCTATCCATGCGTCCAGCAAATCTATCCTCTGTCCTATATGTATCTGTTACCCGTATGTCTATTATACCTGCCTATCCAATAGTGCATCCCCCTAGAATATGCATCCTACCTAATATATCCCTCCATCTACGCATCCACCCATCTATCATGTGTGTCCATGTATTGATCTATTATCTATCTACTGTGTATTGTTTATCTGTGGCCGATATGTGTGCAGATCTATGCATCCATTCACCCATCTATACCCATCTCTGGCATCATGTATTACGTCTATGCATGCATGCATCCA